>JNBR01002403.1:0-68842 GCA_002081595.1 Achlya hypogyna
GCGCGTGCGCCACCCCCACCCCCCTATTTATTGGATTTTCCCCTCTTTTTCCCCTTCAACTACCAGCGGACCTACGCTTCGCCTTGGACGGCTTCCCGCTCTCGTGCCGCCATGAGGACGTGTCCTTGAAGCGGACTCTACGATGGATCGACTCCGACGAGGGGAGCGGCATCGCACGATACTCAAGGGAGGCAGGGAATCAGGCTCATTGGGTAGGATGCCTCCTTTGAACAAACACAAGTCGAGGGCCTTTGAACAATCACAAGTCGAGGGAATGAACCTACTGGGCGTCGATGCACTTTTGATGACTATCTACGGCTGCTATCGTTGGTCTGCGGGTGGTTCGGTGAGCGGGTGAGGGAGGCTTTCTTCGCGGCGGCGTTTCCGGTCTTTCATGCTCTTGGTGCGCTGGAGCACCCGGCGCTGCATGTCGATTTGCTGTAGGTGCTCACTCACGACCGACTCCCCGAGATATTCTTTACACTCGGGGTGCTCGTACAGCGACTCGAGCGCCGCAAGCGCTGCAAGGATCGGGCTGACACCAGGCCAAGGGCCCAGCGCACGGGTCCTCGCGTCCATCGGCGCGGCAATAGGCTCTGGCCGCCGCAGCAGCCTGTCGAGGTCCTCGTAGATGACGTCCTTGAGCACGTCGCTGCCGGGGGCGTCTGCGTCCAGCCAGTTCTGCAAGTCCCCGCGCAAGTCGGGAATGTTCCCTGGGAAGACGGCCACCATCTCGTCGACCAATTCGATGTCTCGCTGCGAGTCGTCGTTAGGTATGGGTGCCCTTGCTTCTGGCAGCAGCGTGGTCCGTCGCCAAGCTTCCTGGATGCGCGCCACCGAGATGTCTTCCCACGCGTACTTGAGCAAGTCCATGGCTTCCAGCAAATGCGGCGGGCGCCCCGCGTCGAGGCCCGCGGCCGCTTTCTTGCGCGCCCGGTCGAGGCCCTCCGTCTGCTCATTCACAGGCTTGTCCCGGAAGCTCAGTATCTCGGCCAGAAGGCGAAACTTGTACCTGAGCTTGAGCGACGCCAAGAGCCCGTCATGCGCCATGGGCAGAAACATGGCAGGGGTATTGGGCGGTAGCAGCATCGTTGTGACGTTCTCGCGCGTAAGCTCTGTGAACTGCCCACGCGAGCTCTCGAGGAGCAGTAGCACTGGGCGGGTCGTCAACTTGCGCACCTCGGGCACGAAGAGCTGTTCGAACCAGTACCGAAACACCCCCGCGTCCACGCACCAGGCTTTCCCTGACGTCGCGTACGGCAGCGGGAAGTTCTTGCGGTCGCTGTACCGGGTCGGCATTGAGAGGCCGCCCGTGTCCACGACAAGTGGCGGCAGCTTGTGTGAGCCGAGGGCATTCGAGCACACGAAAACACTAGTGCGGTCCTTTGCGCCGGGCTCATCGAAGCTCTCGCCCGACGCAGCGTACATCGGGCAGAGAACGTCGTAGTGCGGCAGCCACCGGTAGAAGAGGTC
Organism: Achlya hypogyna; assembly: GCA_002081595.1. Classification (NCBI taxonomy): domain Eukaryota; phylum Oomycota; class Saprolegniomycetes; order Saprolegniales; family Achlyaceae; genus Achlya; species Achlya hypogyna. The sequence continues at coordinate 1,474 of JNBR01002403.1, forward strand.
CATCACGTCCATGGCGTAGACATACTCGGGCCCGAAGGAGGCGAGTTTGACCCGGAGCGACTGGAGCGCGTTTATTGTGGCGTCCATGGACGTAGCCTCCGCCTTGGCGCTAGATGCGGTCTTGAAGCCGTACCGATTGATGAACCGGTAGTACCAGCCATTCGACGCGACGAAGCCTGGAATCGTACTCAGTGCCATGGCTTTGTCAATGACTTGCGCGGGCGGCACCGTGATCCGCTGGGCCTCGAGCGCATATAGCCACCGGTACAGTTTTTCCTCGAACGGCTGCGCGATCGCCTTGGTGCCACGCTGCCGGTTGTCACGCAGCGCGACACTTCCATCGGCATGGCGGCTGCGGATTGCCTCGGCGTTGTGCGCAAGTTTGGTGATCGCCGAGCCCGAGATGCCGTAGCGCCGGCCCAGCTCGACCTTGGTCAAGCTTAGGTCACTTTCTAGCAGATCGAGGATCTCGATGCGCTCCTTGTCGGTGAGCCGCTTCCCCTTGCCGGCAACACCCTTGGACGAAGCACTCTCGGCCATCCCCGACACTTAACGGCGATGCAACTTAAGTGAAAATATTCATCTCCTCTTTAAGTACGACATCTGCCATGACACCGCGACAGGTTATAACAAATCGCTGTCGAACTTAATGCGACGCCAAAGAGTGGATATCCTAAACGACAGTCAATCATCATGGTAGCCACTGCTCACAGCCTCCCCACGCTGCCCCTTCAAACGCATTGACGATAGATATTGCGTACATCGAGCTCTTCCTTGTGCTTATACACGAGAAGGAGCCTTGAATTTGGCCAGTCAATGCCTCCTCAGTGCCGAGGTCCTGAGTCAGTTATAAGCGCCGTGATACGGGTATTCCTGTCTTAAGATCGTGGCGAGATTCCGTATGCCGTATCCGGAGCATTTATCCTCGCCAAATGAGGACCCTGACGCTTGTGACGGCCGTGGCCGTGGCGTTGGTCGCTAGTGCGGTGGCTGAGCGGAACTTTACGGAGGACGTACTCCTTCGACCGCTTCCTGGTCTTGGAAAGGTCGTCGCCCATTTCCGCTTCAAGCAAGGCGCCGCGGGCAGCACCGTGCCAAGCGAGCAGCACTTTGGCTCGTTTCCCAAGCACATACGACAGGTAATGCACAAGTTCGATGTTGACGCCTTCCAGCTCACGTTCACCAACGGCCTCTGGCGCCATGGCCAGTGGGGCGAGGCCTTGGGCCACGGACCGTTTGGCGCGCTTCTCGAGGCCAATGTTCCCTCCGAGGCCGCCTTCCAAGGCCTCGCCCAGACACTCGCCGGCATCTTCTCGGCGTCGCTCAATAAGATGAATGCACGCGCCGTGAACACGAAAGGGTCGTTCGCGTACCAAGCCAACCTTGCGCGCGAGGAGCTGTGCACCGAAAATCTCAGCCCCTGGCTGAAGTTACTGCCGTGTCGGGCCCACGCCGGCCTTGGCACCTTCGTGCACCCGCTGCACGTGCTCGATAGCGACTTTATCTCGATGAGCGTGCGGGTGACGCGGGATCTCGCAATGGAGCAGTCACTTACGTTTGTCAAGCGCGTTGATGGGCACGACTGGACGCTGGCCTCGCTTCTCGGTGCCGCGTCGACTACTGTGTGCCCGCTGGCAACACAGTCATCCGTCACTACCGAGCTCTCTACGGACAAATCGTCCGCCTTGATGCTCCCACCAACGACGGTCGAGCGCCACCGCAACGCGTACAGGCATATCGTTCCCTTGGCCACCGTCAGCTCCGTCGACGCTCCGTGGCTCGCGGCGCCTGCCCCAGCAGCCGCCAAGTCGACGTGGAGCAGTGTCTCCGCGCATCGGTATCTCACGGGCTACGGCCAAGTACGCGGCGGCATCGCCATTGCTCTCCACAACCGTGACACCAAAACCCCTGTGCGCGTTTCGTACGACGAGACCATTCCGTGGTACCTCCGCGTCTATTTTAGCACACTCCGCGTCGCGCTCAATGGCCGCCTGCTGACCTCGTCCGAGTACGCGCTTGAGATGACGCCAGCGTCTCGCACAGGGAGTCCCGGGCACCTGCGGCTGGTGCTGGAGCTTCCCCCAAAGTCGCGCATTGACATCGGGTACGCTTTCGACAAGGCGTTTCTGCCGCTCGAAGCACATCCGCCCGACGCCAACCGCGGCTTCGACGTGGCTGCGGCACGTGTGCGCGTAGACCGGGGCAAAGCCACGACGACGCTCTATACGGAGCCGCTACTTGTGCCGCTGCCAACGCCCGACTTCTCCATGCCGTACAACGTCATTTGCCTCACGTCGACGGTCGTGAGCATGACCTTGGGCTCTCTCGTCAATACGCTTCTGCGCCACGAGCGCAAAAAGACAAACATCGCAAAGCTTTTCGACGTTCTGAAGCAGCTCTTCCGCAAGATCAAGCCAAAGCAGGCGTAGGAGCCGTCAACTGGCGCGCCTACCCGACAACAATAATTGCACAAATAAACGAGTGTGCAAAATTAAATTATACCACGGGGAAAGGTACACATTTCCAAGGAAGATCGACATGCGCAAGGTCTCATCGGTTGTAAAGAAGCTGATTGACGTCAAGCACATCCGTCAGACGAGGGCGGCCGCACGTCTATCTCACAAGCTTTGCCAAGCAGATCTTGCATAAAACCATATACTTTCATATACGAACTCTTGACAATGTCCGTCAGTGGCATGTACTACGTAGGATTTCCCTATGGAGGACTTGTTTACCAATTAGGGCCGCAGGGATGGATTGAATGGATCCATCTTCAGGGCAACATGTATTCCAAGTACGGAGAAAACCCTCTCCATTTTCCCATTTCGGCTGCCGAGTATTCCCTGCCGTCATCATTTGCGAGCCCGAGCCTCGTCCAACGTAGTATTTTGCACTAAACACGAATAATCACTGGCTTCAATCATCCAGCCAGCACCGGGCACTTGCTGTTTAGTTGTCGTTGCAGCAGGTGCCTCTCTGCACGTCCTCGTGCAGCAGCGGCGTTTCTTTCCCGAGCTCTCAACTGATCCGTATCACGAGTGTGTTTGCCTCGATTAGGGTTCAAATGTCTTGAGGAAGTCTTTACGAAACGTGGTGGATTAGGACCGCTTCAAGGGTCGGCGTTGACGCGTTGCCCTCTGAAAGTAGACGATAAATATCAGAGTGACCCGTCAAGAAGGGTGCTTAAATATGCAATGACGTGGGGATGGTTGCCCTCGGCTGCGGCGTTAAGCACTGGGGTCCAGTCGCCATGGAGGCGCTTGGGTGCAAGAAACTCGAGGAGCGGGATGTGTCCGTGCAAGGCGGCCGACTCAAGCGCCAACTGAACGTTCATACCGTCTTCATACAAAAAGGCAGCCATTTCAAGCTGCCCTGTGCGTGCGGCGTGGCGTAGGGCCTCAACCTTGCTACCGCCGTAGCCGTGCGCGAGGAGGAAGGTTGCCATGGGCATGTCCCCGTTGGCTGCGACCCAGTTGAGCGTGTGACCGCCGCAGCCCTCGGATCGGTGCTTGTGAAGATATTTGACAATGTCCAAGTGGCGCTGAGTCGCCGCCCATGTCATGGCCCACTCGTTGCAGCCCTCAGTGCGGTTCTCTTGAAGAAACACCACCATCTGAAGATGACCATTGTAGCACGCCATGTTCATAGCGTACTCGGTACCGCCTTCACTGCGATGCTCGTGAAGAAAGCGGACGACGTCCATGCGGCCGTTGCCCGCGGACCAGTTGAGGGCCTCCTTGGTGCACCCTTCGCTCCGGTTGAAGTGCAAAAACTGAACGACGTCGAGAAAACCACGGTTCGCAGCCCAGTTCATCGCTTCCGTCGTGCAGCCTTCTGATCGATGTCCATGCAGGAAGCGAACAATCTCAAGGTGGCCACCCCGCGCAGCATAGTCCAGGGCGAGTGTTGAGCAGCCGCCGAAATTACGCAAGTGCAGCAGCTCCACGAGGCCAAGGTGGCCGGCCCACGCCGCGACGTCGATGGCCCGCCGCGATGCCGCCAGCCCGTGCCAATGTGTGCAGAGGTGCTCGACGAGAGTCGTCTGTTTGTAGTACACAGCAGTCTCAAGGACGAGGGGAGCAAGCTGTGGAAGTTTTTCGAAGAGCGCCGCGAGGCGGCGGACGGAGTGTGCGGCCAGCCAAGGTGTTAAAAGAGTGTTCATCGTCTCCATGCGAACCACAAGCCGACGGTCGAACGGCGTGGCGTCCCAGGCCGACGCATCAAACGCCAAGAACTGGCGAAGGTCGTTGAAAGTGCCGTGCTGAAAGGTTGCCATTTCGCACAGGAGCTCGGGCATCTGAAAGACACAGGAAGCAGCGCACATTGTTTGGGTGCGTCGAAAAATGAGACTGTGGACAGCGCTCCAAATTCAACGACTTGCCGTTGCCACTGGAGTGAGAATGCTCCTTTGAATCGAACATGGTATCCTTGGTGACCTGCTCGGCATGGAGACAACCAACCAGAGTGATGGCGACAGCACTGTCGCTGGCTGCGTTCGTCTGGGGATTGGATTGCGTTGTCGAGTTGTCGCCATCTAGTTTAGTTGATATGGCTGGTGCCAAGTACTACTACGTAATGGCACATTTTTACCAAAGTACGTCAATAAGATATCTCAAAGGATCGACAACTCATATCAAGAGCTATGGAGATTGTGAACCGTTGAAATAAAAGCGGAAGACTGACAAGCAATCATTGTGCGGCTATTTGATTTCGAGTCATGTACAACATGTTGCCAAGTAGTATGACCTAGTAAACGACTAAAATATAACTTTCCACCTGAAATCATTCGAAATGACTGCCAGGAGCTGGAACGGGGGCCACAAATGCACGAGGTGAACAAACGTTTTCAGGTGCTACGATCCAGCTTAGCTACTTGGCTATCAAGAGTCAAGCAGATTATCGAAATGTCGTTCTTGATGAACCTCAGCGCCACTCGAGGATCATGCTACGGTAAACGTCGACGTTGGAAATCTCAGATTGCCATTTATCGTAGTGCAATACGTGCCGACCAGGCACTTTCACATCGAAGCAATGGATGATCATGAGGTGCTCGAGTTGCACCGTTGCGGTCGTAAGTAGTAAATATCTCGACCACCCAAGATACTGCACCTCTCGAGACCCCATCGTCTGGGCCGCCTTACGCCAGCAAGAGCTGAGGTTTGACAAGACACTGCGTTTGTATGTGAGGTCGGCAGAGTAGAGACTGCTGCCTCCGCAGTGTTCAGTTAGTCATCGCCTCTGGTGGCTCAAGCAATCCGACAGAATGCCCTTAAAGTGGTGCGCAGCATCGGCCTCGAAGCAAGTCGTTCGGTTTGGGGGGATGCAGTATTCATGGCTGTTGGCACAGCTACCTGCCTCGTTCAATTCCTTCGCACAGCACCAAATGGGATCCTCACCAATGCCTCAGCGCACGTTATACAGTGATATTTGTCTTGAGGGGCGTCAGCCACCGATGGTCAAGCCGGCTAGTGCGCCTCTGCGCACCAAGTATTTGCTTCCAAACCCATTTTACTTGGCAACTGCTCGATTGGAGCCCAAGGTTCTAGTAGGATCGCCAAACCCAAGTCGTCTCTCGTGCTTAAAGCCCATGAACAGCCCTGCACACCTTGTCGACTATGGAGTATCGATAGTGCTTCGGCCTTGCTACGCTCGACGACCAGGTGTTCAAGTCGCCGATGAATAGCTTTCTAATGAGGAACATCTAGCAAGCACTAGTCTACCGAAGACAACGAAGACGACAACAGGAACGATTAGTAGAACCAAAACTCAACGATACTCACAATGACCACGACGATAACAATGCGGTACCCTGTCGTGACCGGCCACGTCGACGGGCACACGTTGTAGGTGAAGTTGGGGCCGATGTGTTTGGTTTGGTACCCGCCGGGGCAGTGGAAAATGTAGGCGAGCGAAGCACCGACCACAAGCACGAGGTGGAGGAAGCGGATCAAGTAGACAACCCAGTGGTGTACGCGGCGGCCGCGCCCGGGCTTGAGCTCGCACTTGAGCCGTTTGCACTGGTCTTCGAGGCTCAAGCTCGGGTCGTTCTCGACGATCACATTCGCGTACTGCCGCATGTCCCAGTAGAGCCACGACTGGATCACGTCCGACGGAAAGAAGAGGATGGCTTTGATACTTGTGAAGCTAAAGCCTGTGGGTGGTGAGTACGACCGCCCGAGAGGACGGCTCACCTGTCTTGAGGTGGGGTTTCTCCATCGCCTTGGCGTGAACGCGCTTGTAGTACACGACGTGGACATTGTCGGGGTTGGTGGCGGCCTGGAAGCAGTTGCAGCATAGAGGAAGGTCTACTGCGCACCTGGCTCTCGATCATCTCGACCCATATCGCCTTGGGAAACATGCTTTGGCGGCGGAGGACGTTGGCGTAGACGAGTCCTTTGGAGACCCATCGGGCGCAGTTGCCACTCGGGCGCGACGGCAGATGGAACACTTCCCTGAAGAGGTTGTGCCAAAAGCCGCCCGTGATCTCAAACTTGACGCCTTTGCCGTCGGCGCGGAACCGGTGCGACGTGGCAAGGAAGTGATGGTGCAGCGCCATCATCGATGCCGGGTTGACGTCTTCGATGCGCACGGAGCAAATATCGCGGGAGAAGATGCCGCCCTTCGAACCATGAGTCTGGTGGTGGCCAGCGTCGGTACCTTGCCGCGGACACCGAGAATGTAGTCTTCGGGGTCGTCAAAGAACTCGATGAGTTCGCGGCCGTCTTCGGGCCTACGGGGTGTCCAGCGGTGGAGGCTGGCAGAGGGCCGTACCTGCAAATGTTGACCAGCTTCTGTTGGCCGTCTGGGAGCGTGTACCTGTGCTGCACGTAAATAAGTCTATCGTCTCAAGGTAGGCTACCGCACGGCCGAATGGGCCCATCGACCGAGGTGCGACGGATGCAGAGGGCATTTGTGTACAAGCACTTCGACAACGAGGTATTCGATGGACGGAGGTTTGGTGCGCCCCAAGAAGGCATCAATGTCGGTCTAGTGCCTTCTTGTTAGCTAGTCTGACACAAACTCTGCAACGCACGAGCGAGAAGGCAAGAACGTCTTTGCGGGAGAGCGCTGCTGGTCGCGCCACGAAGGCTGTGCGCTTTCCTTTGAGGCGCTGGATGGCATCAAGCCAGCGGTGTGATGGAGAGGCCTGCTGCACCTTGCGCACGGCGTGTACCCACCGCTGCTTCCCGCGAGACGGCGTGCGCATGACGTGAGGGTGGTCGCCAGTACTGTCAGCGCTGCTGCTGCTGTCGGTGCTATCGTGGTGCTCCATGTGCGGGCGCCGGGGAGGCGACACGGCAATGCGAATGCGGTGCTCATGCTTGGGCGGCGTCGACGGCACGCGGATGCAGCGCGGAGGCAAGAGCGGCGTGGCCTCGGTCATTGACGGCTCCTATCAGCTACTGGCCGTTCTCGGAAGGCCCTGGCAGGTGCATATCATTGTTCGCCTTCCGGCTGAGGGTGGGATGCCGCCCATACGCCGGGCATTTATTTTATTTTTTATGCTCATATATTGGCTTTTCGTATGCAAAATAAAATAGAATTCAAGCTCGCAGCCGGGTTGTATCATGACATCTCCTCTGTGGAGGGCTCAAATTCGCACATACAAGTACGTATCGATACCATATGACGTCATCAGCCATCAACAATTTTGATAGAGGCAGGTATTCCAATTCCGGTCGTCCATGATGGGCATGATTTAAGGCAATTTCCAGACAGGCGAATGTACACTGTAGCGGCGATCGAATATTTGGATGGATCCGAGGATACGACGTAGAGAGACGAAGGCCTGTCTGGGTGGCCAAGGACCCAGCGAAGGCCCTGGCCCAAGTCCCCAGAGGTTCTCCACGACGACCACCGGCTCTCGCGACCCGGGTGAGCCCATGGTAGCCGGTGGTTGCATCGACTTTGCGCACGATGCCAGTCAGGTCAAGATGCCCGATCCCGTTCTGGTGATCCCCCAAGCTTCCTCGTACCCAAGAATCCACTCCGACGCGCATCGGAACATGTCGTTGGAATTGGCGGTCGTCCAGAGGGCCTCAGTCGCACCCGCGGTGGCCGTTCGGACGGCTGGCCCATGAACTTGCATGCTGCAGCTATGGTCTCCAACCACGACTTCCACGCGTGTTCGTTGTGGAGGAATGTACCCCAGCACCATCACTCCGACTATCGAGCGGCCATGGCGCCCTGCCGCTCATAACCGCAATGACTGCCGATCTGTACGCTGCGTCGGTGCAAGCGCTCTCGTGGGACGAAACCATCTCGATGGCCATTGCGGAGGGCATTGAGCCGACGACAACCGGTGGGTTCTACCAGGTTCTTAAACCGCGCTGCGCTTTCCTTCTGGAGCACCGGGGGAGCGACCTCTCGACCGACCTCGCCGCGCTTCCCACCTCGGTGTCCATCACGACAAGCTTTGCTCATGGCGCGCCGGCCGCCATCATGGAGAAGCTTGGGTTTACGTTTGCACCCGGACAGACGATTCGGTGCATGGCGATGCCACCTGCTGCGACTCCTCCTGCGTGCCCGGAGGGCGTCTCGGTTCGCCGTCTTGGGTCGCTCGATGACTCTATCGGCTGGGACCAGCGCATCCAAGTCGAGTCGGACCTCTTTGGGTACCCGGCCACGGGATACGTCGACCGTCTTCGCATCGCCCTTGCGCACATGCTGCCCCAGGACGCGCATTGGCTGGCGCTCGACGCGACGGGCAAAGCCATCGGGTACATGACAATGCGCTACACCCGTGGCGTCGCTTACCTTCAAGGGGCCGGCGTGCTGGCGGCGTTCCGGCGTCGCGGGATCACCCGGCACTTGCTGTCGCTGGCCATCGACGACGCCCGGGCCAAGGGCTTTGACGCTCTCGTCACGACCGGCTGGGACGATGCAGCCGACACGACGTGGCATAACCTTGGGTTCACGAAGATTCTTGGGACGCTAGAGACGTGGGAGCGCCCGCTGGTGCAAGGATAGATCGAGCCGCGACTCGCTCAAATGCACTTGTAAGCCATGCGAAATACAACCATTTCGACTCTCATCTTCCACGGCGAAACACGTAACTTCGCCCTGGGCTTCCCTTCATCCTTGGCCGTGCACAGTGCGCATCCGCGGCGTCACGGAGCACCGGTAGCTCTGCACAGCGCTGCTCAGCGGGCCGTTCCTGTCACTTTTTGGGAGCGCTTTTCCGCAGGCGCACCCTGGCCATACAAACTTCAAATGGGAAAAGCCAGTTTCGCACCTAATCTGGTGCCGGCAGGTGCGGAAGTGCAAAATGAACGAGGTGCTTGATCTCAAGGCGATTCACGGCGAAGATGTGCTGAGCGCGGAGCTGACCTTCACGTCGGGGCGCGATGCCAAGTACTTCATGCAGGACTACTGCTTCAATCACAACAAGAGCATGCGGCTGCGCATCGGCAAGAAGAGCGGCAACTCCAAGACGTTCGTGTGCACATGCCCCACATGCGAGTGGAAGGTGATTGCGACCAAGTGCAAGCGCAAGAACGAAGACGAGTACTTTTACTATTCGACGATCCACGACGTCCACAGCGAAGGATGCACGTCCACGCGGAAGGCCAGTGAGCGCCAGCTCAGCCTGCTGACGTACAACCCGCGAGAACATTCCATTCTGCTGCCCACAGCGACCAAGAAGCCCCGCCGGGAGAATGTCGTCGAGATGGTATTCCTTCCGATCGACAGTGATCCGCCCACGCGCTCTAGATCGTCAAGACCCTCGCGGAAGAGGACATCGAGCATCGTAAGCTCTCGGTCAAGGCCATCCAGACCCTCTTCCAGCAAAAGCACGGCGTCCCGGTCAGCGCACACAACGCCACGCGGGCCAAAGAAGTGCTCAAGTCCACAGTCTTCGACAAGCAAGACACGCACGGGCTCGAGCCGCCCATACTCCACATGCCGCCAATGCAGGTAGGGTCGTTGCAGTGCCACGTCCGGCCTACGGAGGCGTCTTAGTACCCGGACATACAAATGCTCATGGGCAAAAACAAACAAGCACGCCGCGAACGCCCCGCACACAAAGTCTCAACGGTTTGTAGGTCGCGCAGCTGCTCATGGAGGCCGTCCAGCATGGCGACATCTCGGCGCTGCGAACGCTCCTTCACAACACCAAAGTGGACCTCGAAGTCATCGACCCCGTACGGTTCCATGCCGGTACCTCAATCATCCCACACCCATAGTTTGGCTGCACTTCGCTCATCGTGGCCACCGCCACCAAGCACTTAAACATCGTCAACTGCCTCCTGGACTTTGGTGCCAACACCGAGGCCATGAACCCCGTACGCGCCTCTACCACCGGCTGCACCGACGTTCGTTTCCCTGCTCTAGCAAGGCCTGACGTCGCTCTGGATCGCTGTTCAAATGGATCAGATTCACATCGCCAAGTGCCTTCTCGATCACAAAGCCAACATTGAGGCCGCCGACGAGGTACCGCCGCCCGCGCCCGCCGAGCTCACGCCCCTTCAGCACTCGCGCACGCCGCTGCTCTTTGCGGCGCAGCAAGGCAACACCAAGATGGTCAAGTTCCTCGTCAAGCGACGGGCCAATGTCGAGGCCAGCGACGACGTCTGCTTGTGCTGCCGGCGTCCGATGGCTCACTCCGCGTAGGACGACAACACGGCGCTGCTACTCGCAATCCGATACCAGCACCGCGACGTTGTCGACTTTTTGATCAAGAAGGGCGCCAGCACCAACGTCCGGAACATCGTCCGCCGCCGTCCTCGTCCGCCACCTCACCGTTCTCTAGGACGGCATGACGGCCATGGGCCTTGCGAACGCGGGGCCATCGCTCGAAATCGTGCATCTCGTCGCGCACCCCACGTCGGTGGCCGAAGTCTAGTTGTAGTAACCCGAATGATCGCGTCTTTTCGTCGCTAAAACAGTTTCATCTCGCATGACTGTCGACTACACGACCGCGACGGGCATCGTCCTGGGCACCAGCGCGTTGGCCCTCGGCACCGTCGGCTCGCGTGCGCTCTGCTGTCGGGCGGGCCAGGCCTCATGCCCATCGTAGTGTGCGGCAGCCAGCTGGCGCAGGACACCGGATGTCCGTCGCTACCCCGCGGGTACGGGCTCGTCTTCATGGTCGTGGGCTACGGGAGCCTTGTACCCGTGCTGGCTTGCATCGTCGCTGCCATGGTCGACGCGCACAAGTCCCGCCGCGAGAGCATTGCCCTCCTGTGAGCTGTTCTTTGTGGCCGCACTCATTCTGCGTAGCTCCAAGCGCCAGTACACCGTCTTTTACCGAGGGGAATGCATCTCGGCGCGCCTCGCGGTGTACGTGTATGTCGGCCACTTTTTGAGCTGCTGGGTACTCGATCGACTCACCCGTCGGTGGTCATCTGGGCGATAGACGAGCGGGCTCTGGCAGTACGCGGTGCCGTTTCTGTTGGGAAAGCTGGCGCCAGCGGCCCCGGTCATGCTCTTGCCGCTCACGTCCGCCGCGGGCCTCGTGCCTATCATGCCCTTGCTCGCACAGTATGTAGACGCGACAGACCGCTGGCGGCTCGTGCGCGCCACCGTCGTGACCGGCCCCGTGCTCTCAGCGTTCGGGGCCATGTGCATGACCGGCTTGGCGTCCGCAGATGCGGAGCCGTGGCTGCAAGCGCTGGCCCTAGGGGGCACGTGCCTCTGCGGCGCTCTCGTCGGCGCTGTGCGCAACTTGCACACACTCGCGCTTGAGAAGGACTGGGTCATCGAACTGGCGCTTGTGTCGCAAACACCACTCGCGGCCTGGAACATCACTCTTCGGCAAATCGACCTCGCCACGCGCCTTGTGGCGCCCATCGCCTTCTCGGCGCTACTCGGTGTCGCCGTCGATAGCGCATCGCCGTGGCGCCTCTGGCTTGCGGTCGTCGTGCTGTGGCAAGTCTTCTTAACGCCGCTGCGCCTCGCAACGCTCCGGGACGTATATGTGCTCTGCCCCGCACTGCAGGCGAAGACTCTCAGTATCACCGCGGAGTTCAGCTCGGCCCAGTACGGCGCGCTCGCCGCAGCATTTGTGCGCCACCCGACGTGCCTTGTGGCCGTCTCTTCGGGGCTGCTTGCAATGACCGTCCTTTGCGACGGACACCGTGCCACGGCGGCCTACCTGGCGCAGCGCGGGCTCCTGCCGTGGGACCTTGGTGCGCCTACTACGAAGGGCGCGGCTCACTGCGCGTAGGAGGTCTTGGCGGTGCGGCCATGGGGCTTGGCGGGACGCTGGCATTCCCGTGGCTGCTCTCGTGCTTGCATCCGGTGGAGAAGCTCGGACTCGGCGCCGTGTGGTGGTACCTCGCGACGCTCCTGCCTGTGGGGCTGCTGTGCGTCCATGCAGCCTCGGCGCTCGGCGACCGTCTGCTTGTCGCCAGCGTCGCCGTCTCGCAGGCCGCGCGGTTGTGCACCGACCTCGCACAGCTGCAGACGATGCAGGAGTGGGTCGAGAGTGACAGGCGCGGTGCGATCAACGGCCTCCAAACAACGGTCAAAGCGGCCTGCTGCCTCGTTATGCTACTAGTCGAAACCGCGCTCGGGAGTCCCGACAAGTTTCACCTGCTCGTTGGCCTCTCGATCGCCACCACCGCAGTGGCCGCCATCGTCTTTACTCGCTGGTATGCTTTGTACGTGTAGAACTAAAGCTTGCAACCTGCACTTACCTATCAATGAAACATCCACCTCGCAACCGCTGCAGAAAACATGCTGCATGCCCTCGATACCAGTGCGTTGCCAAGATGGCATCGCGTATGACGTCGCCACCGCACGTTGATCTCCCAGACCATCAAGCGCTATTAACAGCGGTCGTGCTGTGGTGGCAACTGTGCGTGGTTGTGGGTGCAGAGTAGCGACATATCAGTCGCTTCCTGCGTGCGCGATACGCTGTTAGAGGCGGCGGCGGCTTCGCCCGCCCGTGGCTGGGCCTTCGAGCAAGATCGGCGTCGGAGATGCGCTTGAACCGCCATATACAAAACCCAAGTCACTCAACTCAGATCTTATTCGATGATTTAAAACAAAAGAATGGTTTCATAAATTATTATGCAGGTGGAACGTGGTAAGCTTTGGAATGAATAGAAAGCGAAAGGACGTTAAAAAAAGTGGAATATTAATATTCTTGGTGAGTAAAAAAGTCATTAAAACTACCAAAGATCGGTTTCCACAGTTGACATTCTTCGAAGCGCAGCAGGAAGGAGACCATGATGCTCACCGCTCCCGTGGCCGCGGCGTCCGTGGCGGGCGTCTCCTATGTCTGTGCTACGAGCGCATCGCTTTTCGAGCTTGCTATGAAGCTCTTCGCGCTGGTCTGCTTTGTAGCAGGCTGGCTGCTTCGTGGCGGTCACCGGATCCACGCAGCGACTGCGCCAGCGCCACCTGTATCCGTGGTTGAGACCGACGACTGCATCGAATTTGTGAAGCGCCAGGCACCAGACACCGCGCGCGATGTGACTTTGGAAGAGACGCTCATCGAAGAAAAGGTAGTCAACGGGCGCATGGTGCGAACGTGTTCGAAGCGCATGGCTACGATTGTGTGTCCACCTGAGGAAAACGAGAAGCACATCAAGATGTTCCTCAAGAACGACTCGGACGTACTCGACTTGGTTGCCGCACCTCCGGCCGAACAAGCAACGACACCGCTCTCCACCGGTGAGGAAACCAAGGGTGTCGAGAAAGCAAAGGTTGTTGAGCCCCCCAAGTGCCTCGAGAAGACAGTGCCACCCCTCATCGCGCCTTCGAAGGAGCTTGTAGGCCCCGCGCTGGCATGGGTAGCTGAGAAGGCATGGACGACAGTCACTGAAGGCATCGTCACGATTGCCTTTTGGTCCTTGTGCGGCGTCGCATGGAACACTGCGAATAACTTCAACTCAGACGCGACGTTCTGGACACTCTTTTGGAAGAAGCTCCAAGAGGAGTTCGATACCACCTAGTGCCTTCCCGTTATCATGCATTTGCGCCGACGGTAACTAATGCAATCGTCCTATTCATCCATGCCTCCAGCACCACTCGATAGGGCCCCATACGACACAAAAACATAGCGATTCTAGCCCTCGTGATATCCTAGCACATGGTCTCGGCCGAGATCTTTTCCAGGAACAACTGGCTCAGCTCGCGCGAGTGCTTGGCGATTTCGAGCAGCGTCGCGCCATCGATGTCTTGCACGCGGACGTTGGCGCCCTTCTTGATCAAGAACACCACGACTTCGATGTGGTTGTGCTTGACTGCGATCATAAGTGGCGTGTTGTCGTCCTCATCGCGCGCCTCGAGGTTGGCTCCCATGCGTAGCAGCAGCTTGACCATCTTGAGATCGCCGCGCTCGGCAGCAATGGACAGAGACGTCCGCGAGTTCTACCTGCAGCATGAGTGCGTCGTCCCTCCCCCAGCAAGCGTACATCATCGGTGGCTTCGACGTGCGCTTGGTGCTCCAGCAGGCTCTTGACGATATGGAAGTGGCCGAGAAACGTGGCCAGGACCAGCGACGTGCGGCCGCACTACGGAGCTCGTTACCGCCTGCCGCAAGGGCTCGTTCGCACCTCGTCCGTTGCTTCCGTGCGAGCGCCAAACTCCAGCAGAAACTTGACCACATTGAACTGCCCCGACTTGGTCGCTACGATGAGGGCTGTGCACCCGATCTACAAAGTACTGAGCAACAGCCACCCACGGCACCGAACGTCATCACTGGCCTCCGGGCTCAGGCCTTGCTGCAGCAGCGTCTTGACCACCTTGAACTGCCCCTCGGCGATCGCATCGAACATGAGCGCGGCGTTCTACCGGCCACGATCAGGCCATGGTCTCGAGTGCCAGGGGCACCTGCGGTGGAAGCAATGGCATGGGCGGAGGAAGCATGGGCTGCAGTTGGTGCGCTTGGCTGGCCGTGACAGTCGTCGAGGGTTCAACCATCGCATCATCATCTGCATCAGTCGTGAGATCGGGACGGGTTGAATAAGGTACCGATGAGGTTGAGCTCAGGGTGGCGGAGGCAGAACAGCTTGTACCACGAGGACTCGAGCTTCGCGGGGAGGCTGTCGTATTCTTGGAGGAAAAGGTGCGAGGCCTGCTCGATGATCTCCTTCTTGGGAATGGGCTGGCCCTTGTTGGCGGCCGTTGACACCGCAACCCACTGGCACAGCGACAGCTCGCTCGTGTGGCTCAGTTCTTTCTTCACCGTGTTCTTGATGTTGAACTTGTCTTTGAAGCTTTGAATCCAACGTAGGTTCAGGTTGTCCAGGATGCGAGAGTTGCGCTCGGGAATGATGTACTCTTTGTTGTAGATCGGGTGGGTGGACGCCTCGACGAGTGCCTTGGCCATGCTTAGGAGGTCGCGGTTGCCCCACTGCGCTGTCTCGACGTGGTTGTCCATGGCATGTTTGAGCTCTTCGTATAGCCACGCAGTCCAAGGCAAGGCACGCCGTCCTCTACCCGCGCGGGCTTTCTTCGAGTGCGGCATGTGCTCTGTCGTCGAGATGTACGTCTTGCTTTCTTTCCACCACCGTGTTGCCTTCATGTAGTTGGCTTGCGTCGAGGCGGCGCAGAACAGTTCCGGGAACTCGGCAATTGCCCGCGTCGCGAGGCAGATCTTTTCGGGTTTCATCTTAATCGGGTCGGTGCCACAAGATCGCTTGGCTTCGAGGTCTTCGAGCACCTTTTGCTCCTCAGCGACCATCCACTTCATGACGCGGAGTTTGTCTTCATGCGTAGCGACGTGCTGTACATTGCGCTTGCGCGTCTTCTTCTCGGGCAGAACGGGCAGGTGCGCCGTATCGTCCAGCAGAAGCGCCTCATGGGGCCCCACCTCGGGCTTGGTCGATGCCATCATCCCCACACTATATGTCTTCCTCGACCGTCAGTTGAACGAATGTATTACTGTTGCGACTGGCTTGTTTCTACGCGCTGTGATTGGCTAATATGTTACACTATTTCATTGGATGAAATTGATTTTCAGAATTTTACTGTGAAGAGATTTGAATTTCCGCGGGATTGCGTCCGCTCTTCCCCGTCCCTTGCCGTCGAGATCTCGGTGCCACCGAGGGCCTCGCCCCGCAGTCAGCCCTGGGAGACTACCACGGCAGGATCTCAAGCGAACGGCCTGCTTCACATCTTCTAGCGCACTGTGGTAATACGTGATGCAATTGTTGAACAGCAGAAATCGGCGAGCACGAGCGATTCCACAAAGCTTGTGCACGAGTTCAAGCGCCTGCAGAGCATTCGCTCAGGTTTGGCACTGGTGGCATTGCTTAGGATAGCAGCTCACGGAGAAGTACTATGGCATGAGACGAACCTGCCGGCATCTCGGGCGACAAAGGTTCATCCGTGCAGTACGTACTCCCCTGTTCCTATAGCACAAAGTACAGAAGTTGCCAAACATGCTACAATTTCGCTCGAGTCTTCCGATGACCTCTGGGGCATTGACATCATGAATGGTGCTTCACGACAATTGCAGGCAAACGACGCAAGAACCAAACACCTCAGCTGCCCACCAAACTGGAGATTGCAAGGAACTCCGTCGGCGCCATTTCAGAACCAAGTTTACCATTCGAGCGCAAAGCAGTGCGATGCATCGCTCCATTCCGTTCGTGCGCTGATCATCCGCCTAGCCTCCATTGTGCCGCAGCCGTGGCGTCCATCCGTGGGCTTGTTCACGCATGAAAACGTCGCTTTGCGTTTTATTAAAAAAGATTTTTCGAACGATTTTGAACATCAACATTTCGAAATCGAGTTGTCCGGATGGGGCGAGTTGCCATGAAGCAATCGGTGCTCAGCGATGAGCTCGAGGCCCACGTGCTCTCCATGGTAGGCGCGCTACCCGATCTTATACGATGGCAGCTGGTGTGCAAGCGTTGGCGCCGCTTGCTTACGGACCCGGCTTGGCTGCCGCCAACGATATTGGACTTTGATCGTTTGCGCCCACTAGTTGCATCGCAATATTCAGCGCTTCTTCAGCGGTGTGCCTCACACTGATCATTCATACTGATGGCACTGTAGCTGGCGGTCGGCCAAATCTGTGAAGATGACACTGCAGGCCTCAATTGCTAATGAGCAGCAATGGCAGAGCGACATTGGCGTGTACCTCACACAGCTTCGATACTTGCAGCTTCGGACGACTTCAGCGAAGGCACTGTTGTCGATTTTGACGCAATGTCACGACTTGCAGGTGCGCGACGGTGACGCCATTCGTCTTAAGCAATTGCCAGACGCTTGAAGTGCTTCAATGCCATGGGGTCTCCTTGCCGCGATTGCCAAGGCCGATTGGACTCAAGAGCCTGCAGATGCATTCCGCGACGCACACGACTCCAACTAAACTTGTCAATTTCCTCCGAAAGTGCCCTAGCCTTACGTCGCTAAGTCTCTCAGGTAATGTTCAAAAGTCGTCGACGGCGCAAGCTGTGTAGTGGCCTCCGAGGTGACATCCGCCATCTTCGCCACCTTGACACAAGCATGCTCGGCCCTCGAGCGCCTCACATTAAGGTACGAGTGCCTTCCTAAGATGCAAATGCATGACCAATGGTTGTATCAATAGCCAGTGTGGGTCCATGTCAGCGGCTCATTTGGCTTCGATGCTTGACTCGCTTGGCCATCAGCTCAAGTGGCTCGACCTGTCGCACACTGTCGTCGGTGCGCCTTTGAGTCTTGTACGCGCGACCGCCAATACATTGGCACGCTGCAATATCATATTATGCGTAGAAGCGAACAATCCAGCTGCCCTACCTCGAAGGACTTGTCATGGACAGCACGCATCTGCAAGACAGCTTCTTGGAGCACCTGGTCTGTCCTGAGCTGCGCATCGTATCGCTCCAAGTCCGAACTATCGTTGCAGACCTCGCAACATCTGCTCTATAGAACTGCCGCTACCTCTCTGACGCCGGCATCCTTGCATTTGCCCTGGCGGCGCCACGCCCAGCCCTGCGAACCATCGATCTCAAGGTCTGTCTAGTTCGCACCGCAGCCGTCATGACTGGCCCGATAGAACACCAACATAACCGAGTCCACCGTCACAGCCATCACGCGCCACTGCCCGACCTTGACGCACCTCGGCATTGAGAGCTGCCGAGGCCTACCGCGAGCAATGCGGCTACATCATGCACTGCAGGCCAGTCATCGGACGTCAGCCTACGAGCGCGTTTCGATCGCCACCAACACAGTGGACGAAGAGGCGCCGCCGGTGACCACCCGTGCCCCAGCTTCTCGCCGTCGCCGAGGGCTGCTCGGTGCAGTGGTGGACGAGGACGACGGCGACTACGAATTGGGCACCCCCGACGACGAAGCCACAGAAGCGTCGCTGGCGCTGACCATGGCCCTGCATCACCACGCGCGGCGCAAACGTGCGCGACTGTAGACACGGCACATTGAAAAGAAATGACACAATGCACACGAGTTACTTCTTTTCCAGGAGATCCCACTTGTTGCCGTACAGATCTTTCCAAACGACGACCCACCCGTACTCTTCGTGGCGGGGCTCTTCGCAGAACGTGACGCCGTTGGCCTTCATGCGCTCGTACTGCTCGTGAAAGTTGGTCGTGTTGAGGAAGAGCCAAACGCGCCCTCCCGACTGGTTGCCAACCGCCGCCTCCTGGGGCGCTCCGACGGCCTGGGCGAGAAGGAGGCCGCCGGCCGTTGCGGTAGCCGACGTCGGGTTCACCACCACCCAGCGCTTCGTGGCAGATTGACGCTCGTCGCACACGAGGTGGAAGCCGACTTTGTTCACGTAGAAGTCGATGGCGGCGTCATAGTCGGCGACAACGACTGACACAAGGCCCAGCGAGTTGGTGGTCATTGGAGGCCGGTGGGTGAATGAAACCCACGACTGACTGGTGGGCACCCACATGTCTCCCCGCCGCGTCTCCCCAGCCTGGCGCCAAACGCACGAGCCGTCCGAGCCCGCCCTTTGATGTAGTTGCACTGGAATCGTACACAGCAGCCCATGTCACCTTCGTTCCAAGTTTCGATACCAACTTAGAGTAGCACCTTGATAAGGAAGATGTGCATTTCTACCGAGAACAGGACCGTGAGCGCATTCACGAAGTTGCGTACAGCAACTGGATTCGCTATCTTTGAATCCAAAGGACGAAATGAGTTGGTTTTCGCAACCGTTCGGAGTTGTGGCATCAGCGCGCGATTCCAGAGCCGCTCGCACTCATGCCAACTCGCGAGAGCAGTATTGCTGTAGCCATCACTTGCATTGCCACTACAGCAGCACGAGCTCCAGGCCAAACTAACGCATGTCTTTGAAGTCGACAAAACAAACTCAAAAGCAGCCATCATCCGAGGAACGTTGCCGTCTTGTACTCGGGCGTATACCTCAGTGCCTTCGACTTTCGTCATTATACCCAACGCCCAATGCATCTTGTTGCCTTGCAGCGATCTGGAGACCTGAGATACGAATGTAAAGCACATCCCATGGCAAAGTGCCATGGAAATAGGGTCAACTTGGAAAGGATGTTTGTTTCTTCCGGACCGCTTAGAGGGTTCAACTGTCCAACACAAACTTCGCTACGTCCTAGCTGCTGGAGGCGAATCAGAGCCGGTCGGCAACTCCATTCATGTGTCTCCCACGTGTTTAGTTGCATCGCTTTCACGTGCACCCGACCCGCGACCATCATGGGCCCCTGAGCCTGACGATCACACGAGACTTTCCGTTCTCCGGTGGCTACTCCGTATCAACTCTCGACCAATCCGCTCGCGTTTCCACGCGCTCTCGCCTCCTATTGGTGCGTTTATCCAAATGCTATTTGGACCAATCGCCACGCGTGCTTTGTGGAAACACCAGCTGTAGCCAATCAAACATCGCGCTACGTGCAAGCTGGGATCTTTGGCTCATTGCGCAATTCGCCATGGCTCGCATCAACGTCGCACAGATGACCATGTACGTGCGCAACCTGAGCTTCTTCGTGGCGATCACGTCGGTGCTGCTGCGCGTGGCCAAGCATCTCTTCCCCATCACAACACACGAAACGGCGGCGCTGCTCTCGGCGGCGCAGCCGGTCGTCGTGCACGAAGTTTTGACGTCCGAGGTCTTCGACCTACCGCTCAACGTTGCCGCGCCCAACGTGCTCGTTCATCGGGGGACGTCAATGGTACGTACGCAGTCGTTTCGGCGGGCGTACGCGTGCACACCGCCGGTCGCGCAGCTACCTGCCGCGCCGCGTACGCGGACCCAACGATCGTTACGGTACGCGGCCAGGATCTGCAGGAACGCTCTCGAGAGTTGCGTCACAACTCTTGTGACGATCGTGCTGACTGGTGCGGCGCTCTGTGCGTACCAGACACTTCGCGGCGGTGAGCCAGAAGTGGACTTTGTGACGTTCGTTCAGCAACAGCTGCACCGGTTGATACGGTGAACTGAGCGGTTAGGTGTCATGCAGTTTCGTCCTAAAGGTTTCGTTTAATGGTGTTTGGTGTTTCCTAGTCTAGTAGCAGCGAGCACGTAGCGCAAATGATGCTTGAGCTCGTGCCAACCGCGCAGGTCCTCTAGCAGGACGTGGTGCGGGGCCGTCAGGCAACGCCAAGTGTTGTGAGTAGCCCACTGCAGCGTGTCAAAGCCATGGCCACTAGGAAAGCTATCATACCATGCACAGCAACGCATTGCAAGGAAACACGATGGCAACCCGACATTAGAGGTCGAAGCGATTAGCAAGGTAAAAGGGCCTTCTCCCGAGGCGGAGCCGCGATGCACGTGGCCTCACGCGTAGTCAGATGGAAAACTGCACGGTGCGTGATGTACTGGGCATGAAAGCTTCCTCCAGTGGAGCTGAGGATCTGTCGCGGACAACTGTACACCGTGGGGTAAGCTGGTATGTAGTATTACGTTAATGGCGCTGCTTCTCGATGGCCATGAGCGACGCGACAAAGGTCATGATCATCTTGGGCTTGACCTCGACAATGTCTTCGTACGTCAAAAAGACAGTGGCACCGATCTTCCGTGCGCAGGAGATGGCGTATTTGGCGTTGGCAGCCTTGTCGTCGTCCGACGCGGCGGCAAGCACGACGGCGTCCCAGTTGACGGCGCGCGGCTCCACGGCAGCAACAAGGTCGAGCAGGTAGACGCCGTCCGCAAGCATCGCATCGCGGAACTGCACCATCTGCTTGTGGTGGCCGGTGCCGCGCACCTTGGCATTGGCCCAGTCCACGATGTCCTTCTCGCCGACGTCCTTGCCCAGCGACGAAAGCAGTTTGAGCGAGTTGTGGCGCATCATCTGCCAGATGAGCGACAGCACGAGCTTCTTGTTGCCCTCGGCAATGTCCACGCCGCCCACGTTCACGAGCGAGAACTTGAGCTGTTTGCCGAGCACGACGCAGTAGTTGCAGTTCTCTACCTTCTTAAACTTGTTGGCCGGCGCCACATTGGCTTTTGTCCAGCTTACAACGCCGGGCTCCATCTTGTCCAGCGTCTTGAGGATGACCATGCCGTCCTTGAGGTCCGCAAAGAGGTGGTTCACGTACGTCTCGCTGAGCCCAAGCGAGTTGATCCACATGCGGAAGCAGCGCTCTTCACGCGTGTCGCCACCGTCGTCGTCAAAGATGTCTTGAAGTTCGGCCACGTCCACGTTCTCAAGCGCTGGACAAGTATTGAAGAGCTGCGCCACAAACGACAAGTTGAGCTTTGTGTTGCCGCTCGTAATGTCGCCGGGCTTGATGAACGCATCCACGTGTAGCTTCTCCGCGTTGCGAATGACGTGGGCCGCACGATCCAGCGCCGTCGTCTCGCGGCAGAGGTCGCACGTATTCGGCGCGATCTGGTGCAGCAGCACACTGTAGGCCGTCGCGTCCGCCACGTCCTTGCCAAAGTTGTGGATCTACACAACGTGACGTGTCGGCGCGATCGGGGACCATACCTTCTTGTCGTGGTGGGCAGCCGCGAGGTGGTAGTTGACCCAGCGCAGCAGAATCTGCTCCGGCGGCAACTTCATGAAGTCCTCGAGCGTCTCGCCGTCGAGCAGCAGTCGAACGAGCTCGGGGTGGTTCTTTAAGTTGATGGTGGCCGTGAGCTGAATGCGGATGATCTGCCACACGAGGCCGAGCACGAGGATGGGTTTGCCCTCGAGCAGGTCCGAAGGACCGATGTTCACGATGGAGCACCCGATCGACTTGGCTGCGTTGATGCACAGATTGTGGTTCTCTGTCATCTCGTACACGTTCAGCTTGGGCTTGATGTTCACGGCGCGCATGTCGATCGTGTCGGGGACAGCCTACGGCGATTCGATGGCGGCCATGAGATTATGCTGCAAGCTGGAAACGTACGAGGTTGATGAGTTTGCAGAGGAGGATACCATCGGCGACCGACGCAAAGAGGTCATGGCCTGCTGGGTTGATGGGCAGGTATCCGAGATGGGCATCGCCGGCCAGACAGTTGTTAATGTGCTCGGCAAAGGCCGATTTCTCTTCTTCCGAGTACGAGTGCACGCCACCCGTCGCACTGCGGCTTTCGTGGATGTTGAGGTGCTTCTGTACGACTGATGCCAGAGCGCTGGCGGTGCGTTGAAGTGGGGCGTTCGCAGCCGCGTGAGCCTGGGCGGGTGCCGACGAAAAGCCACCGGGCTTGGTTCCGGGCGTCACGGGCGGCGTCGTGGCAGGCGATTTGGAACCAAATTTCGCGGACGCGGCGGCAAAGGCCGATTTATTTCCGACAGCAATGGGCGCTACGGGGGCCACTGGGGCCGGTGGAGCAACGGGGGCAGGTGGAGGGGGTGGCACGAACGTCGACTTCTTTACGGGTGCCGGTACAGGCGCAGTCTTTCCCTTGTTGAACGCAGCCGAAGCAGCGGCAAAAGCAGACGACCGCGGTGCCGTGGGCGATGCAACGGGGGATGCCACTGGCGAGGGGGGTTTCGTGAAGGTTGTGTTCCACGAATTTACCGCCGAGTCGTTGCAGAACTTGGGTCCTGTGGGGTAGCTTGGCGCCGAGATGGGCACGGGATGGCGCAGCTCGTAGAGCAATGTAAGGAACTCGGGGAACTCGATTGTCCCGCTCTTGTCCGTGTCGACAGACGCAATAAGGTCGGCGACCAGATCGTCTGTGGGCACCTCGCCGACAGCCAAGAGCACATTGCTCAGCTCGCCGGCGTCAATCGAGCCATTGGCATCCGTGTCAAACTGCTTGAACGCCCGCTTGAGGTCCTGGATCTCCTTGGGCGAGAACTTCTGGAGGTACTCGGACGGCACAAGATACGACATCGCCGAGGAATTTTCACAACTGAAATCCGTGCGCTTCGCACCCCAAATCTGTATTTTAAATCGCTTCCCTCGAACTTTGTACTTGTCTGTGTATGCTTGTGATAATGAATTCGGAATGGATATCAGATTTTAATATAATTGCGCGACAAATTAATTTTGAACGCGACCGGCGCGCGTGGGTAAACACGACGTTGGACACCCGCCATGCGACTGCCGGTGCGGCTGCAAGCGCTATCGCCGCTGGCTGCCATGAGGTAGGTTCATGGGCAAGGGCTGGGACGTGGGAGCGGGACTGAAGAAGCTGCGGCCCCACGTCGCATGTGGACAAGAAAGAGTATGGGCGTACAGTTCTGTCCACGACCAGATTGTATGCGTCAGTGCAGAAGCAGGCGTTGGGCACCTGAGCGACGAGGGCCTTGGAAACACAGACGACTTGCAGATCAAAGTACCGACGAGAACGGCGTCTCTTGCACCGAGCAGCGTCCGTCGACCCGACGCATGGACAAGGAGCTCGACGTAATGGTCTATTCTAGAAACGGACGCCGGAGCCAGCGAAGGAGGGGCTTGTTGAGGAGTGATGGTGGCGGCTTGCACCATGGTGATCATGCCCCTGTACAAAGGCATCATCGGCGACACCAATGTGTTCCATGAGCGATCCAGGAGGACAAACCAGACCGGTCGACTGCAAATCTAGCTATTGGACAGGCGAAATGCATGTCGCCAACGCAGGAATGCATGACACATGCAGCGAGCCACACGAGTAGACGCCTGAAGGTGGTTGACTGTAGGTTCTACTTCCTGGAGCTTCTCTAGTCCAACCAAGTCTTCATTAACCTGTTCCCTGCAAGCGACATGGACTCAGGGACCAACTGTTTCTGTCGTATTGGCATCAACCGTTGGCCTGTTAATCGCTTCAGCCGAGGCAACGGCACCTCGCGCGACCTCTTCCGCAAGCGGTCAAGGAAGTTCCATGCTCAATGCCAATCTTCCGGATTGTATCCGGATTGCTGAGTGTTCTTGATGCCTGCCGCGGTTGAAGCCGGCGTTGTTGCCACGAGCGTGGCGCAGCGGTGGCCGGTCGCGGACGAGCCGACTTGCGTACTCTGTGGGCGCTACGGCGCTTACATCTGCGACGCAACGGACGAAGACGTGTGCAGCCTCGAGTGCAGAGACGCCTGCTGTGCACGCGCCGAGACCAATCGCTTTCGCGCCGAGTTTGGGCTGTCGGTGGTTCCCGACAATAGCACCCCTCTTGCGACAGACTTTGCATCGCTCGACTTGGCGCCGGAACTTCTGGCCAACATGACGGAACTCGAGCTGCAACAGCCAACACCGATCCAGATGCAAGTTATTCCACTAGCACTGGACGGCACCGATGTCTGGCAATATTCTCCGAACGGTGGAAAAACTTAGGAAGCACGTAGATCGTTGTACATGCGCCAACGGGCACGGGTAAGACGGTTGCCTTCCTCCTGCCGCTGCTAGCACGCACGATGGCCGTGCGATTCGATTCCGAGACAACCGGCATCCTTGGGCTTGTCATCGCCCCCGTCCGGGAGCTCTGCGTTCAAATTGAATCGCAGATCAAGGTGTCGATCTCACCTCGTATTAGCACCAAAGTGACAGCATAGGCTCTCGTGCACGGTATCCCCAAGATGCGCACCGCTCTGCTTGTCGGCGGTATGCCATTGCCCAGCCAGGTCTGCCGCCGTGACTGCTACCGGGCTTCTCACGTGCGCGTAGCTGCATCGACTTAGCCAGGGCGTTCAAGTCGCCGTGGGGACGCCGGGGCGACTGCTGAGCATCCACACCGAGCACGGCTTGAGCCTCGACCACGTTGTGTCGTGCGTCGTAGACGAAGTCGACATGCTGTGCGAAGACGAGTTTCGGGGGGCTGTCACCACCCTGCTGTCGCTTCTCTCAGCGTCGCGGCAACTGTCGCTCGTGACCGCCACCGTGACGGACCGCGTGCACGTCTTTGCCAGCGATGTTGCCGCCGGAGCCGTCGTCGTGACGCAAACACCGCCGTCGACCGCCGCCTCTCAATGCATCCCCTCGCACATCTCGCAGCACGTTGTCTACGTTGGGAATGAGCACAAGACGACAAAACTAATGGAGCTGCTTCGAAACAAACCCGACGACCCGCTTCATGCTACGGTAGTTCTCGCACGTTGGCAATCGAATGACGACCGTCGACGCAGATGGTATTTGTGGCATCCCAGCAAGGCGCCGACATGCTCGTCAAGTCCATCTTTACTGCGTGCCACCTCCCGGCTGTCTCGCTCCATGGCGGCAAGACCCAGGTACCCCATGCAAGTTGTGCGCCACCGTCACTCGGCAATCCAGGCCGCCCGCATGCAGGCCATGGAGAGTTTCGTTTCCGGTGCCGCGTCCATCCTCGTCTCCACGTACGTGCTGGGACGAGGCATGGACCTGCTAGCTGTGGACGACGTTGTGGTGTTCGATTTTCCACCCACCATCGACGGTACATAGCCCGTTAACAGCTTGTGTTTGACTGCGGGCGGTAGAGTACATTCACATTGCTGGTCGGGCCGGGCGAGGCGGAGATCCGGGCCGCGCCACCGTGTTTGTGAATGCCGACAGCTCTGCACTCTTTCCAGCGCTCGTCGCTGGCGTGTGGCGCGACTTGTCCGACTTGCCGCGGCAAGTAAAAGAAGCGGCGCTCGTCCATCGGCGGCGAGAACGCGTGGCCGTCGCGGCCCTTGGCACACGCGCCAACGCCGTATCGGAACCGAAGCGCAAAGCGATGGCTTCAGCTAGCGGCAGGGTCTCCAAAGCGTCAAAACTCTACCACTAGTGTACCCCAACCCCTATTTCCAACTTCTATATCTGGGTTCACTGCCTAGCTTTGGAGATCCCGACGAAGCCGCTCGCAATTACCAAGTTACGAATAGCGGGGTTATTGCGCGCCGATCACCGGAGCTCGTCGTATTCGCCAAGCAACGCCTTGAGCTGCAGACACTGAACGATCGCAGGGAGCATCTCGGGTTGGTCACACTTGAACTTGGCTTCAAGCTCTTGGCTGAGGCTGTCGAGGAGAAAGGCGCCAAGAAAGTGGGCGAGAGACGCGGTGTGCACAGCGTAAAAGTACACTGCGCGGACGGTTTCCGAGGCCATGCCGTCCGTGATCACATAGAATCGACAGGCGGCGAGGTGCTCCGTGAGCGCTTCGACGGTTGGCAGCACGTGGATGCGGCAGGCAAACCCACCCGCGTACTCGAGCGAGTTCCACAAGTACTTGAAGTCATCGTGCGTCAGGTACATTGTACTGCTCAGCGGCGACGCGTCGTCAAAGCTGCCGCCGGCATCGTCCCAGAATGTCTCCCCCGTGACCGAGTTGCGCACGTACGCCCGGTGGTATGCGTCGTGGTATCGCAGCCAGACGTCCGGCGCGACAACGCCAGGCTCCTGTCGCTTGGTTGTGTTGCGTCGGCGGCGTCGGTGGTGCGACTGGGCATCGTGATCGCCTGTCGAGGACGAGCTGTCGCTCGACGACGACTCGTCCGACGACGACGCCTCGCTTGCCGACGAGGCGTTCGTGCCGTCGGCCTCAGCGTCGGTCGCATGGTCTTCGGCGGCCCAGTTGCGCGGGAGAAGGTGGTACGAGTCGAAGTCGCGGTGTGTCTGCTCCATGGTACCGATGAACTTGTACAGCACCAAAAGCAGTAGCGGCACCCATGCTTGAAGGAGCACTGTGATGGCTGTCGCGAGAACCAACACAGCGGTGACACCGCTGTAAAATGACGAGCCATGGTGAAAAGCGCCATAGAGCACAAGCAGCAAGTACAGCCCGCAGCAGCTGTCAACGAGCTTGGCTGTCGTGACCATCTTGATCCAGTTGAGGTCGTTAGTGTATCCGACGCCGTGCCAGTGTACGAGCGGGCCCGTGTACGAAGACAGGCGCCAGAGGAGGCTCAGGCAGCGCCAGATCGGAGTGTGCAAGTTGCTCAGAAAGAGCAGGAGGGTCGCCGTCGTGGCCGCACCCGAAGCTAGAATCATGTAGTGCAGCGGAATGCCCAGCGGCGTCTGCTGGAACTGCGGGTACATGGTAAAGGAGAAGCACGACACGATACCGAGGGCGAAGAGCACAGCGCCACCGACACAGTAGATGTACAACAGGGCGACGATGCGAAGCAGTACGGCGCGGGACATCTGCGCCGGTGGTGGCAGTACCGTCGTAGGGAAGAAAAACCGCGCGCGGTCTAGAACTACTTGCCACTTGAGGTGCTGCGGCTTGGGCGGGCGTTCGGACGGCGCCGTTTTGAGCTGCGGCTCGAGGTACCAGTACACTGATAGCGAGAGCCACACCTTGAGCAGCATACACAGCGAGCCCCACACGCGGCAGAACGACGTGAGTTGCCATGGAAACGTTGCGCTGTAGCTCAGCTCGTCCGGGCGGCAGAGCCAGAAGAGGTCCACAACAATGGCGAAGACCATACCCGTCGTCGTCAAGTGCAGTTCAATCTACCGCCGCTTCCACGTCAGCGGCCAGCCAAGGTAAGCGGCAAACCTTTTTCACGGGGACAGTGAGCAACAAGGTGCCAATCGCGACGTTGTAGCGGGGGCCTGGCGTCGTGCACTCGCCGATGAGGCCAAAGACAATCTGGGGCATGGCTGAGTTGCAGATGGGGTCGGGTAACTCACCAGGAGGTATGCCATCCACTCGTGCGTGTGGAGGCTCAAGAGAGTCCGCACCCAGTACGACAAGAATGCCCACAGCGAGTGCGACGTTGTCATGAGCACGCGCTTGTGCCGCCGAATCACGCGCCGCTGCCGCTGCTGGAACGTGAGCTGACGTTTCAGTTTAAGTTTGAGCTTCGGTCGCTCGCTAGGAGGCAGGTCGTCCGGCGAAAAGGCGTCAAATGCCTCGTCTTTGACGTCACCGTCGCTGTCACCGGGCTCGGCAACAGCGTATTTCTTCGTCACCGCCCGTCGAGCACCGACGCCTTTGGAGGACGACACCGACGGCGATGCGTCCACGGGGGGCTCGGCAGTCGACGGATTCTCTGGAGCTACTTCGTGGTTCACTTGAGGACTGGTTTCTGCGTGCATCGACTCGTCGTTGGCATTCGTACGAGGTGACACTTTTACGCGTGCGGTGCCAGCGGCGACCTCGACTCTCTCTCGCGGGCTGGCGGGAGATCGTGAGGATGTGGCTACGTGGGGATCGACTGCAGGCGTCGTAGGCGGCTCGTCCCCTGGCATCGACGCCAGTGCGAACTGGTGCACTAGTGGTGGCATCTCCGCGGTCGGCGCTACGTCCTCGGGAGGCACGACACCATCCATGAGCCTCTTGTGCCCGGCAGATCTTGTCGCAAAACGACCGATTCAAAACGCCGTTCGGCCTGCTGCAGTTGCAAACCGAAACTTCGCGACCTTTCGTGTGTCAAGCAACTAGAGAAAACGGCCATTTGTTGTACACAGTTTGGAGCATCACATTGTTGACTTGAAAGGTGGGACTCAAACAAGGGCGTGGTGTCCTAGTACGTCGCGAAGGCAGAAGGGTGTCGATGGCGCCTACGAAGCTCCGCTCTAATGACTAATGCGGCAAGTTCCAATTCGTTGAGACGGATAGCTGGGGTGGGGTGTGCAGCGCATGCGCCGTGGTGGGATCTCTCTGGGCCCTTACAAACTTTGGTTGCCCAACTCAAACCTATACGTTGAGATCTCATCTGACTTGGGTCGATCGGGTCGTTTTATCATTCGGCTACTGTAGAAGCTCGAAGAGTCCATGCAGCGGTCAGAGCAAAAGGATGGCAAAGAGGATCGAAAGTAGGTTGACGACAGGCCATTGCTTCAAAGGTAAGTCTGCAGTTGAGCCAAACCTTTAGAAAACCCTACGATACCACCAGTGTTGCTGGAGAAACAACCGAGGTTGATGCATTTCTTTCTTTGAGCAATGGACACAGCTCATGAAAGAGAATAGAGACTTTCGAGCTCGTGGTCCAAGGTGATCAGCCAACGCTCGGCAAACCTACCAACTCAATTGCCGCCACAGGTGCCATTGCTGTCGCCAACAATGCTAAGCAGTGGCCCATAGTCCACTCGATTTCGTCCACCTCAACAGACAACACTTACACTTCTTGCTCCCGTCGCAGCAGCGTGGCCCATTGCAACACTCGGCAGTGCTTAGGCGCCCGCGGCGCCTACCACGATCACTCACGCCGCGCTGGCGACGGTGAGCACATGCATTGTCGTGTGTCCAAATGGGCAATCGTTGGGCATGTCATGTTGCGGTGTCGATTCGGTGGTAAAACTTGCGTTTTTTTAGTCGGCACAGGACGAGAATGAATAAAATACCGAAGTATGCTAAAGATTGTATGCTTCTTGGAACTTTCGAAAATATTCCTGAAGCAGCCGTTCATTGGCTGAAATTCGAAATTCCGCTCCACTGATTGGTGCGGAGCTCCCACACCTTTTCACGCGGACAGACGCGCAACATGGTACGGCTGCCACCATGCGCGGGATCCTCCATGCATCTCTTCCTCCGCGTGTCCTCCTGGGTAATGGCTCATGTCCGTGTCTACCTAGTCGGCCCACGAGAACTTTTCACCGCAGATCCTTCAACGCGTCGCGAAAGAAGTCCGGCAACTAGCCTCGAGCCCGCCCGCCGGAATCCGCTTGCTTGAGACTGACTCGGACTCACTGGCCGAGATCCACGTCGAGATCAGCGGTCCTGAGGAAACGCCGTACGTCGGTGGCTTCTTTGAGGTGAAGCTGCTTCTCACGGAGGGCTTCCCGACGGTTCCGCCCAAGGGGGTGTTCCTGACCAAGATCTTCCATCCCAACATCGCCGCGAACGGCGATATCTGCGTCAATACATTGAAGCGCGACTGGAGCGCAGATCTCGACCTCTCGCACGTGCTACAGGTCATCCGCTGCCTCCTCATCGTTCCATTCCCCGAGTCATCTCTCAACGACGAAGCCGGGAAACTCTTCATGGAATGTTACGATGAGTACGCCCGTCGGGCCAAAATCCTCACGAGCATCCACGCTATCAAGTCCAAGGCAAAGAAAGACCCGCTTCCTGCCGCCGAGGGCAACTCGACTGACGGCTCCGCCCCGACCCCGACCCTTAAACGCGGCCGTGATGACGCTGAGCCTGTGCGAAAGAAGGGAGCGAAGAAGAAGAGTCTTCAGCGCCTCTAGACGCCCACGTTAGTACACTCCCTCATTCCCTCTAGTGGGCCTTGCGGGGGGCCGGTACGCGTCGAAGGGGCGGTCTTGCTGGCTTGGTCGGGTGCAGCCGGCTGGCCTCCACCTGCGCATGGCACACGAGCACGTTGCTCAGCTCGTGGATGCCCTTCTCCTGGCTCGCAATATACGCGTACTGTGCGGCGAGGTTCTGGTGCGCCGCCAGCACCTTCCGCGCTTCCTCTCGCGTCGCGGCGTTGACTTTTGCTTTCTCATCGGTGTAGTTGGCCTTGAGCTCTCGGCCGTACGCCTCAAACTTAGCCACGAGCTCCGCGTAGGCGACAGCGTCGAGCACGGCCCTGCGGCGCTGCAGTGGGCCGGGCTTGCGGTGCAGTGCTTCCTGGTGGTCCGCGCGGCCATCGCTCGTCAGATGCAAGTCGACGCCAAGGCAGGTAGCGTTGTTATCGAGGCGATGGCGCTCCAGAAAGCTTGCAATCAGCGGCGAGTTGCGCAGCGTGTACACGGCGCGTTCCTTCGTCTGCACTTTTAGGGCCACTTGTGGCAGTGAGCCCGGCGAGGCCTCAGGTGGCCCCGCGTCTGCGTCTGCGTCGGCCTCGGGTGGCGTGGCCGTCGGCGCTTCCAGCGCGCGGATGCGCTCGAGGCGCTCGGCCCGACGCACCCGGTTGCGGAGCGCGGGGAAGTCGCCGAGGGCCGCCGACTTGCGCTGGGAGTGCTTGGCGAGCTCTGGCATCCAGTGGTCGAGTCGGAGCTGCGTCGGTACGAAGCCGACGAACCTATGCAGATCGGCTCGACGCCCGGGCCATCGGCGTACCATGAGTAGCAGCAGTGCACGAGCCGTTCCTGGACAGGCGGCGTCAGGAGGTAGCGGGACATGGGGCAGGCGTCATGCAGCGCGAGGAAGACGAGTTGAGCGAGCACG
Organism: Achlya hypogyna; assembly: GCA_002081595.1. Classification (NCBI taxonomy): domain Eukaryota; phylum Oomycota; class Saprolegniomycetes; order Saprolegniales; family Achlyaceae; genus Achlya; species Achlya hypogyna. The sequence goes on from JNBR01002403.1 coordinate 32,711, forward strand.
TCGGGAAGCCGCTCGAGGACTCCTGGGGGGCGTCAGCAGCGCGACGGCTAAGGGACGTACGCGAGTCGCGCGTGCCGGACTGCATCTGCAAGCGCAAGAAGAGCGCGGTGTAGTTGTCGGCAATGCGCGCATAAAAGTCGTCTTCGAGCTTGCCGTGCTTGCCGGCCTGGCGGCGTAAGGCGGAGCTGACGGGCGGCCGTACCTGGAACTCGTGAGCGATGAAGTACCAGAAGAGGTCTTTGATGATGGCCTCAAGCTCGGCGGACGTCTGAAAGATGCGCGTAAAGAGGCGGGCGGACGTCGACGCCGCGTCGAGCCGGTTGTGCGCGAGGATCTTTTGCTTGAGCAGCGGTAACTGCACCGTGCGCGGGAGCTCCGTCGCCTGGCTCGGCGAGAAGCGCACGGTGATCTTCTCGAGTGTCTGCGCCGCGTTCTTGGCCCGGACCATCATGATCGTGCGCTTGGCCGCGCGCTGGATCATGGCTCGGTACTTGGAGCCCATCGGCTTGCTACCGTCGTGGTCGTCTTCGTCATCGCCATTGTGGCTGGGCCCTGTCTCCTCGTCCGGGGGCAGCGAGATCGCAAGCCGCCGACCATCCGAGATTCGCTCCGGCACCGCCGCCTCTGTGAGGAAGGACGCTGGCTGCACCTCACCCACCTTGCCCCATCCGGCCGGCTCCATGTCTATTTCGAGCCGCGAGAGGATTCGCAAAACGCTCCATCACCACCCTGGTCCCGCCGACCACCCCCGAGTCCACCACCTCTTGCCGCCAACGAACATACGCGCCTGCGTGATGCTGCACGACAGGAGAGGTTGACATTGATTCCGAGCGACCGTCACTCTTCGAGGCGAAGCATCTCGAGGATGAGCCCGATCTTGGTCGGATACTCGAGGTGGCCGCCGATGACGTCGCTCAGATTGGCATTCTCGACGCCAAACACCTCGACGGGGCCGATGCCTGCCGAGTCCAGCGCCCAGCCCTACGCTCGTTTGCGCCGCATTCCATCTGCCGTTACGTACCTGGTACCGGTACATGACGGCAAGCATCCAGTCGTTCTCCGAGTAGCCGTTCACGAGGCGGCCGGCGACAACGCGGCGCGCCTGCGCCCACTCCTCCTCGACAATGGGAACGGGGCACCCGAGAAGCACCGCATTCTCAACGAGCCCGAGCCCATCCTCCTATGGCCACCATCAGTTCTCGATCTTGGCTAGCGTCGCCCACCGCGGCGAGGCGCTTGAGGCAAGCAAAGATCAGCCGTGCACCCATGCCGTAGCCGACGAGGCTCACAGGGCGAAGGCCTTGGTCGCGCTGCAAAAGCGCCGTCGCGAGCAGTTTGCCGCACATGTCGGCGCGCGTCATGGCCATTGTCCACTCCGAGTCGATGAAGCTCGCTGCGTTGACAACCATTGTGGGCAGCGCGGCCGCCGCGAAGAGGGTTGCGAACACCGTGAACTTGACGACCTGCCCCTGCGCGTAGCCCAGCAGCATCTTGGTCGTAAAGGTCCGGATGCATTCGCCGTAGCGCAGCAGAACCGCTTTCTCCCACTTGAGGCAGAACTGATCGCCGTGCGGGAGGCGGTGCTTCCACTGCCACGCGCGCAGCTGCTCCGGGGAGGCAGTGGCGTCGTAGTTGTCGAGGCGGACGCCCACCTACGAGTCGCATGGGCCCCAGCGAGAGCGAGCGCGTGCACGCACGGGGTCTTCGTCCGGCGCAAGCCCGTACTGCCGGCGCAACGAGGCAAAGAGCTCGTCTTCGCGGCCTCGGAATCGCTGCAGCATGGCGTCGATGGACGGGATCTTGTCCGGGTTGAACTGCTGGTAGAAGGCAAGCAGGTACTCGCGCGGGGTGCCCCACGGTCGCTTGAAGTCGGCTTCGTCGTGGTCAAGCCAGCCCGAGACGCAGATGTACACGTGCATGCCGCTGCCAGCTGAGAGCAGCTCGAACTCGAACTGCTTGATGCCCGACGTGCGCCGGTCGGTCTTGAATCCCACGAGCCCCGCACCTGCCGTGCCGAAGAGCACGGACGCGGCCGTGATACCGCCCGCGGAGCCCAAAGCAGTGCCGACGACAGCGCCCACGCCACCAAGCGCTGTGAAACCGGCGGCGAGGGCCGGCGCAACGAGGCCGCCCGTGAGCGCGAGGAGCGTGCCGCCGGCCACGGCCGCTGTTCCGATCTTGAGGTTGCGCTTCCAGTCGCCCCAGCGGCGGGGACTCGCGACCTTGCGGCTCTTGAGCTCGGTTGCCTCAAGAAAGAGGGCCATCCCGAGAGCAGCTTCTTCTGAGGCGATAACCGCCCACGGCAGCGCATGGATCTCCTGCACGAGGAAGCGGAACATGGCGCGGGCGCGGGCGTCGTAGCCCACCGTCGTCGTCGTTTTCCAGAGCATGAAGTGCAACACCACCACGAGCTCGTCGCGGGTGATGTCTGCCTCGACGAGTGCGACGAAAGGGCGGCTGTTCATCGGCGTCTCGCGGAGAGTCCTCGGGGAGCTTGCATCCTCGGGCGCGGCAAGGTTGCCTGATGAGCGGGCGCGCTCCATGACAACTATCGGGACGAGGCCTTCGACGGTGGTTGGCGGCAGGTCCAAGCACTGCTCCATGAGGAAGCGAAAGTACGTTTGCGCCCATTCACGGTGCACCGAGCCGTCGTTAACTTGCGCAAGCGCACAAGCCACCACACCGCCTAGGCCGCGCTTTGCAGTTGTCGACAACTTCATCATCACACGAGCATTGCCGTCTTCTGCGCGCTCCATGCCTTCCAGCGGTGTGGCGCCAAGGTCGCTGGGCGCAGCTTCATCCGCCATGCTGCATGCACTGCGACGATGGCAAGATTCTGAACAATTCCAGTCCGGCATTTTTCCGGAAACCACATGTGAGACTGATACGGGAAATGTACACGTTCTTGTCGGGCGCAGAAGCCGATGAAATACACGGCCGACCGACGTGCATTGTTGCCGGCCTTGAGCTCGTTTCATCCCATGGGACGAAGGAAACTCATTCATTCATGCGCGTTTGAGGAAATGAACTGCTCGTAGTGATGGTTGGGTCCATCTGAGTGCATTGCTCGTCAAGAGCTTCTTACATCGTGGTCAAGGCGTATTTGTGCTCATGGAGGCTCGTTACCGAGCCTTGCGCGCCTGGAACGCTTGTGCATACGTGTCATCGCCTCGCATACCAAAGGAAGCACTTCTGCGGTTGCAAACGCAATCTTTCAGCATCTAAACCTCCCTCAGTTCCTTCCTGCGCGGGGTTTGGGCGCACACCGAGGGAAGGGCACTCTGCAAAGCCGCTCGTGCAGATCGCGGGTGTGAAGCGCCGTGTCGACGATCTCGTGGCCATTGCCTCTTGAGGGCAACGACGCTCATGTTGCCGTTGAGGTCAACTTGATGCGGCGCTTCAATTCTCACGTGTGAAATGACAGAGCAATACTTATTTCAAGTATAATCAAATCCCACGAGAATATCTCACGGGAGAAATTCCTTTGTTGCAACGGCAGCAGCTTTGTTGCCGTTCGAATCCCACGAATTCCACCGTCATACTTGGGTTTTGTATGCCATTCACAATTGTTCATATTTGGCTGTGGAAACGGATAACCGGTTACAACCGATTGGCTTCGGATTATAAGAAGTGAGAGGTTGTGCCGAGCGCTGATTGGCCGATGCAATTTGTGTGGCGATAAGCGCCCAAGTCAGTGACTGTTCTGACTGGACCGAGATGCAACGCTCCTCCAAGGCCGCCCGCGCGGCGCTCCAGAAGCTCGCGCCCCAAGGTATGGAGGACTTGGTGGGCAGGTGGACATGGTGTATGTGAACTGTAGCGCGTCTCCTTCATGCGTCCCGCGTTGTCGCCAACGCCGAAGCGGTGGGCTAGAGGATTGTCACATTGTTGTCCTCATGGAGATCGTTGCAGGTGCAGGAACCCGCCATGACTCGCGTCTACGGCGGCTTGAAGGACGAAGACCGTATCTTCACCAACTTGTACGGTGAACAGACGTGGCGTATCGAGGGTGCCCTCAAGCGCGGCGACTGGTACCGCACCAAGGACTTCCTGAACATGGGCCCCGAATGGATCATCCAAGAGATCAAGGATTCGGGTCTCCGTGGCCGTGGTGGTGCCGGCTTCCCGTCGGGTCTCAAGTGGTCTTTCATGCCCAAGCAGACTGACGGCCGCCCGTCGTTCTTGGTTGTGAACGCCGATGAATCGGAGCCCGGCACTTGCAAGGATCGTGAAATCATGCGCAAGGACCCCCACAAACTTGTCGAGGGCTGCTTGATCGCCGGTTACGCCATGCGCGCCCGCGCTGCGTACATTTACATTCGTGGCGAGTTCTTCAACGAGGCCCACATTCTCCAGGAGGCCATTCACGAGGCGTACACCAAGGGGTTCCTCGGCAAGAACGCATGCGGCAGTGGCTACGACTTTGACGTCTACCTCCACCGCGGCGCTGGTGCGTACATTTGCGGTGAGGAGACGGGTTTGCTCGAGTCGCTCGAGGGCCGCCAGGGTAAGCCCCGCCTCAAGCCGCCGTTCCCGGCCAACACGGGCCTCTACGGCTGCCCCACGACTGTAACCAACGTCGAGACGGTGTCGGTGTCGCCGACGATCCTCCGCCGCGGCGCGTCGTGGTTCAACAGCTTTGGTCGCAAGAACAACCATGGCACCAAGCTTTTCTGCATCTCGGGCCACGTCAACAACCCGTGCACGGTCGAGGAAGAGATGTCGATTCCGCTTCGCGACTTGATCGAAAAGCACTGCGGCGGTGTCCGTGGCGGCTGGTCGAACCTCCAGGCGTGCATTCCCGGCGGTTCGTCCGTGCCTGTCATGGACGAAGCCACGTGCCAGAGCATCCACATGGACTTCGACGACCTCAAGATGACGGGCGGGTCCGGTCTCGGCACGGCCGCCGTCACCATCTTTGACAAGTCGGTCGACATGGTCGGCGCTATCCGCCGCCTCAGCCACTTCTACACGCACGAGAGTTGCGGCCAGTGCACGCCCTGCCGCGAAGGCACGGGCTGGATGGAGTCGATTCTTACGCGCATGGAGACGGGCGACGCCGACCTCGAGGAGATTCCGATGCTCGAGGAAATCTCGCGCCAGATCGAAGGCCACACAATCTGCGCCCTCGGCGATGCCGCCGCCTGGCCCGTGCAGGGCCTCATCAAGCGCTTCAAGCACAAGATCGTCGAGCGCATTGAGAACCCCGCCTCGTTCAACAAGGCCGACTACTACCAGAAGTCGTGGCCTGGCGCCCCGTTCACCAACCAGGAATGGGTCAAGAAGTACGCCGACGGGTCGGCCTACGCGGCCAAGCAGTAGAAATGGTCTCCATCTAATTGAGTTCCTTGCGCATGCATCAATCCTACGCCGTGCGGTACTGGTGCTCGCGCAGGAGCGCCTTGGCCCTCGCCATGAGCCGCTCGTGGTTGTCGTCGCGTTCGTAGGGCGCTGTTGGCTTAGCAACCAGATCTGCCGCGTCGCCCACCGCCACCACGCCGACGTCCATCGGCGTCGGTGGCATGGGCGTTGGTGCGCTGGAGGTGGGTGAGGGGCGCAGTAGCGCTTCCAGCTGCGAGAGCGACGCGCTGCTGTCTTCGTCGTCGTCGCTGAACATACCTTCGAGGTCCCGCTCCAGGTCCGAGAGCGGGCGCTGGTCGAGGCTATCGGCGTCCGAACCGAGCGCGGAAAACTCGAGCTCGAGCTCGTGCTCGAGGGCGCTGAGGCGGTGATTGGGCAGCGGTGGGGGCGCAAAGAGGCCACCGCCGTCGCTCTCTTCGTCGCTGCTCACAAGCGCCAGCGCGCGCCGCAGCAGCATACGTTCGTGCGTCGACGACACCGACGACTGCGGGCTTGTTGCCGGTGCAGGCCCCTGTCCGAGCAGCTCTCGCACCGCCTCCCGTGCCGCCTCCGCCGGCGCAGTCGCAACTGGTGCAATGGCCACAGGCGCGGGTGGCAACACGCTGCTAACAGATGGCACATCGCTTCTGAGCGCGTTTGCCACCGGCTTTGTCTTGATGGATGGTGCGTCGACGGACGCCGAGGGAGGTACGCTGGCTAACGCGGGCTGTGGTGCTGACAAAGACAGAGTGGGCTGGCTCGGGCGGTCAACAACGGGCGTCGTCGCCGACTCCGACGGCGCGGGACTCGCTCGGCGGTGACTTTCGATGATCTGTGGCGGTGGATCCATCAACGGCACTGGACTTGGTTGGCGGTGGCTGTCGACCGGCGCCGTTGCCATCGATGGGGCCGGATGCGGCTGACGGGAAGTGTCGACGTCTTGAGGTGGAGGAGATGTCGTCGGTGGTGGGCTCGACCGACTGGTCGGTCGTGGGGCAGGCACCGACGCAAGCGACGCTGACCTGTCACTGCTTTGTGGGATCCCAAGCGCGTCGTCCCACGAGGTGGCACTTGCCCGCCAGAGGTCTGCCTCCGGCGGCTCGTCGGTCGACGCCGACGAAACCAGTCTGTCGCCAGCCGACGCCTGTCTGTTGCCCGCCGACCCCTTGTGGCTCGAGCGCGGCGACTGCGGGGGCGGCTGTCGTCGTCGATCGTCGCGGGCTTGCGCCAGTGCCTGCAGCGTCCGCTCGCGCTCTATCTGGTGCAACTGCATCTTCTGCCGCCACTCGCCGGCGAGCGCGTCTTCCTGTGCCTGGCGCGCGGCCTCCTGGCGCCGTTGCAGCTGCGCGGTGGCCTCGGCCGCCGCCTCGCGGTCTTGCGCTTGCCACGCGTCAAACACGCGCTGGTCTGCGAGCTCTTGCTGCCGGCACTGCGCCACAAAGTCGACGCGCATCTGTTGAAGCCGCTCCTCCACGAGCCGTTCTTGGGCGAGGCGGTCCACGCGCGCACGAGCGGCGGCCTCGAGCGCCGCGACTTCCTCGTCGTCCGCGAGGTGCCGGGCACGGGCCGCCTGCTTCTGCGCCGACAGCTCCAGCTCCGTGCGATAGCGCTCGTGCTCGGCCGCAACGAGCTGGCTTGTCTGCTCGAGCGCTTCTTTGGCGTGCTGCTCCATCGCGATGATCTACCACGTGTGAGCGCCGCCGTTGCCGTTGCGGGTACCTGTTGCAGCCGCCGGTCGCGCGTTTGCGCGTGCAAAAGTTTCATCTCCACGACCCGCTGCTTCTCGCGCTCGATGGCCTCGAGCCGCCGCTGCTGCTCGCCTTGGAGCCAGTGCTGCTTTTGCGCCATCCACGCTTGGTGCGCCTCGTCCAGCGCCGCCGACTGCGCCTGCAGCTTGGCCAAGAGCGCCTGCTTGGCCGCAAGCTCTTCTTCGTCGCGCGCGATGCGGTTGCGTTCCTGGCTGCATTGAGTTGTCTGTGGCGTCCGTCGGAGACATACCTGGATCTGATAGTCGACGACGAACGTAGGGTAGTGGCGAAAAGGCGGGTACGACCCTTTAGGCAAAGGTACAAGCGGCGGATCCTCCGGCGCCGGCAGCGGCACCTCCATTTGCTCCATCCAGTCGACCAACTGCCGCATGTCGAGTGCATGCTGCTGGGTAAAGAAGGCGCCAATGGCCGCCGCCGTTGCCAGCTCCAACAGCGCCCCGCGCGACAGCTGCAAGAAGGCAAGTACGGCGGCCCAGAGCTTACCTGGGGTTTCAAATGCTGTGACGAGGTTGTCCCAGAGGCAAAGCCAGTCGCGCCGCGAGAGCACCTGGCTGAAGGCCGAAGCTACAAGTGACCAGGCAAACGTTTCGGCCGGTACGCCGTGCGCCACAAAGTGCAGAAACAGCTGCGGGTCGCGCCGCTCGAGCTCCTTCTCGAGTACGCGCAGCACGTGCAGCGGCGGGTACGGGTACCGCACGAGGAAGTCCCGGCCCCAGTGCAGTAACAGCGTGGCGACGACTTCGAAGGCCATCACGTCGTTGTTGTCGCACACCTTGACAAACGGAAACACGAGGCCCGGGAGGTAGTCCACTTCGCCGAGCGCCGGACACCAAAAGGCCACAGCCGAGAGCAGGCGCTGCAGCCGCCTGAAGAGGCGCTGGTTTTGGATGGGGTACTGGCGCTCGAGACGCAAAAAGGCCGGGTGCACGCCCTTGGCCAGCAGCGCGCCAAACGCGTCGGCGTTGTCCGGCAGCTCGAGCAAATACCGCCACGCCAGCATTCTGTAGCGCTCAGGGAAGAGCTCGTACGATCGAAGCAGCTGCGCCAGCCGCCGCTTCTGCAACGCCACGTCTTTCTTGTCCGCGAACGACAGGCCGCCCACCGGCGCCACAGGTGGCGCCGGTGGCATTGGCGTTGGTGGCGTCGTCGGCGTCGTCGGCGTCGGTGGCATAGGCGTTGGTGGCACGACCGGGCGTTTGGCCGCAGTGCCGAAGAGAGCGTCCATGAGAGGCGCTGAGGCGATGGACGACCGCGTCGGAAGGTAGTGTTCATCGATGTCCGCCCGCTGCCGCACTCCCTGTACCATGGACGCGGTCTCGCGAGCAATGTCGAGGTCATAGAGCAGGATGCAGCCATCGCTACGTCTGTGAGCAGGACCCGACGAACGAGCACAGCTACCTAGTGGCGGCGACGAGGTACTTGCCGGCGGCGTCCATGGCGAAAGCTGTCATAGCCTTGGCGCGGTGCGCGATCTGCAGGCTGACCTTGGGCTGCGGCGTCGACACGTTGAGAAAGTTGAGCTGACCGTCATCGCCGAGGACGCTGATGATGGTGCTTGTGCACGGCACGAAGGCATGCTGCTGTGCGTCAGCAGAGGCGACGACGGCGGACACGGACCTGCACGACGCGCCGTACGGTCGCCGGTAGTTCAATGATGCGGATGAGCGTCTGCGACTCGAACTCCCATACATAAATGAACGGCGACTGCCCGCTACGAACAAAGCGTGAGCCCGCGGAAGAGAGCGGCGCAGACCTGGCGATAACGGCGCGGCAGCTGTCCGAGACGCAGAAGCGCTTGAGGCCCGGTGGGTGTTCGTAGTCGGGCAGGCGGAACTGATACTGCAGCGCGAGCGAGCTCAGCTCCCACATGAGGATTGAGTCGTCGCAAAAGCACACTGCCACAAGCTCACCATGGCCAACAAACTGCGCGGCCTCGACGCCCGGGCCGGCGTTCAGCGTGCGGAACCGGGTCCAGTCGGCGCTGTCCCAAAGAATGACAGCGTCGCGGGAAGAAGTGAGCGCGAGCTGCCCTGGGCGCTGAAAGGAGACGCACGAAGGAACTTGACGGTGGCCTCGAAGCGTGCTCACGAGTGCCTTGGTGGCCACGTTCACACACCGCACGGAGCCATCCTCGCAAGTCACAAGCAGCTCGGCGCGTTGCTGCGGGCTGAACGCGCAGGCCACAACCGGCGTCCCAAGATGACACACAAGGGCGTACCGGTTGCGCGTCGGAAAGAAGGCAAAGACGCGACCCTTCTCGTCCACACCAGCAAACACATCGCCGGTGGCGGAGAATGCAACGCAGCGGAAGCGTGCAGCTTCGTCTTCCTTCGTCGAGCGCAGTGGTAGGTTCCTTAGGTGGCCCAGAAGTCCAGATGCTCCGACCTGAGGGCGGCGCGGCCACAAAACGCCCTCCTCATCGGTCCCGAGCTTGAGTCGGACCTCGTACACCATGCCCGTCTCCGGGTTTTCAATCAGCGCACCGGATACCGTGGGAGTCATCCGGACTTCGAATTGCGGCATCAAAGATCGCGGCAGAGGTAGCGGCAGGCACGACAGCGCTGCTCGGATGGCCGCCGCCAGCATGCAAGCGCGAGAGTAACCGCGTCGATCGCTTGGGTGGCCGAGTCCGAAGCTCTCATTCGAGCCTACCGCCGTTGGCTGTGCACGGAATATGGGGTTGTAGCCATCAATCAAGTCGGGCGTTGGCCGGAGTGGCAGGCCCGAGTCTCCATGACGAGCAGCCATCGAGCAGACTTTGCCCGAAGGTAAAATGAGGAGAGGTTGAGATCTAGTTAACGATCCACACTGCTTTTGGTCGAGTTGGCCCTATGGATATGAATGCCGAGGCTGCGGAGCCGGCCTTGGTGGTGAATGCTGGTGCCGACTGTCGCCAGGTCGACAGGTATAGTCGTGGCCTTAGCTCAAGTGCGAACGCTCGGCAGTTTACAGTCGCATGTGCGCCCATCACCACCCTGAGGACGTTGGTGCTGAGATGGTGTGCTTTTCATCGCTGCTGCAACGCACCTTGATCGTGCAGCCATCCTGCAGCGCCGAGCGGCTGGCCCTGGCAGACCATATGCATCGCCAATATATCGGCAACTAAGCCTCGAGCGACTTCACCGAGCCGACGCTGTAGCGTTGCCTGCGGTGCAAGCAATCCGATCCACGGCTGCCATTGCCACCCACGGCCAAAACCCGAACCAAGTGAGGCCGGCTAGCAAGCCAATGTCATCCGGCGGAGGGAACTTCTTGGAACCGAAAATCATGTACGAAATACAGTGGGCGTCTCTCGTGCAGTTGCTTGATTCGATGGAGGCGTGGCTAGTTGATCGAGATCAAGGGCTTCGATTTACGTGCTCGGCGAGATGCGAACTCGAGCTAGATCTTGTAGTGCGTCATCTTGCAGCCGCCGTCGTGTCGGCCGACTCACTGGTACCTTGACGAGGGGACCTCCACGGCTCCGTTCGGTTGGGTTCGGCGCAAGCGGGGCTCGAGATTTCGTGCTTAAGCAGTACACTGTTGAAAGCCGGCTCCAACCGATAAGCTGTGATCGACGCTGTGTTCGAAGGCTCGCACCATCAGGATCTACACAGATAGTAGATGGCACTTGCATACATTGTGTTGATTCGTAAATCTACCGAGAATCATAGTTGTACTAATGACGATGGCCATCACTTGACCGTCGTGCCGACGTTTTGGCCTCGTCTCTTGGCATGAGAGCGGTGATCAACATGATTTAGGCCGACGATTTCACGAGCTCATGCGTAAGATCGCCTTGTTCGAGTACTTGCGAATGGCGTGGAGCAGCAGCGGGCCGCTACCGCCCCGGTGCTCTCACTTGGCAGCCGTTCCAGATGTTGGAGTGTCCAGGGAGTTCGGTGTGGTTTTGCCGAGTGGGAGCCGCGAGGACGCTAGCCCGGACTTGAGTTGAACGAATTCGTTGTCGCTGATATCCAGTGAGGTACGACGGTAGCACCCCTGGTTGGGCTGGTAGAACCACAAGTTCGTTTGGTTTCAAAAGCCAACCAGGATCAGCAGTGACGCAGGTGCCAATCACCCGGTTCATGAATGGCTTCATGAATGGCTTGTCGTTCGTCTTGAAACTTGGACCGAGTTTTGTTCTAGTACATAACTGAGTCCAACAGCTGAGCATAGCGTCCAGCATTTGTCAGAGATACCGCGGCATGCGTCGCATTCCCATGACACAACAAATCAACCGTGTCTTGTATATTCTCCTTGTTGGACGTTGCCTCTCGAGGTCGAAGCCATGAGGCAATCGTACGTGTTGGCTGCGGCACTGTCGGTGTTTACTCAGCCAGCGTCCTCTGTGGCTCGAAGACACACAAGACATCAAATCGTCGTGCAGCACAATACTGGCGGCCCACTCTCTTCGTGAATGTCAAGGGCTTTGGAGCGCGCCTGGCTTCTGGTGCGCGCTCGGATTTTGTCCCTGCCTCAGTCGCTCACGACCGTGAAGTTCAGCGAAAAGGTCGGGCGCAGCGTGCACCGAGTAGCGAGCGCTCACTTTCATTTCGCCTCCAAACAGTCATGTCCATGCCCTACTACATGCGCGTAACGCCGCGCACCAGCCTGCCGCCCCAGTGGCCACGGCGCAACCCTCGGCGGGCCGGAACGAGACCAAGGCCGCGACAGCACGCTCTACAGTACGCAAGCCTGCCGCCCCGGACGCGCTGGTTCATGCACTCGAAGAGCAACAGGTGCAATCGAAATGTTTCGATGAATGGCACACCGCTTTTCAGGAAGTCTGGAGCTTGCGCCAGCGCCTCTTGAACGTGCAACGGCGGACACACAACCGCTGCTGAATCTGCCACACCAAACTTCCGACCCCTGCGACTGCCTCTGCGAAGAGCCCCGCTCCAGTCTTTTGCGCACCGGTACAAACGTGTGAGGATCGGAGCTGATCTTGGCACAGGTCCAAACCAGCGAGGGCAGGCAACCTCCTCATGAGTCGCAGCCGGAGGGTCTCAAGTCGTACCTCGTACCTTGGAAGGCGCCTCGGGGGCCGGGAGCCAAGGTCGGGGAATGCCTGCGTTCTTGAGGCCGACTGTCATTCAAGCTTTTGAAGTCTGGAGATCGAGCCAAGGGTACATGCCATAAGTTTATTTTTCAGACGGACTGGCGCCTGTGTTCATGCCAATTGTACTGTGCGCATGTCCCCTTGCCTCCCATCAACCGGTCGACCGAGCGTCGTCGAGCGGAGCCTCGCGATCGGGTCGGCCTCGGCGACGGAGGAACGTTGCCATGACATCGACAAGGCAAATATGGTTGCTCACTTTTTTATTTGCCGCTTTAAACGTTTGAAAGCGTTCAAAACGGAGCTGATGGATTTTTGTCTTGGGCTTTGTATACCCAAAGCAATGAAAAAACGCAATGAAACACGCAGGTCGCATACAAAAACACTGTGTAACACGCCCAACCCGCTTTTTTCTGCTAAATGTCGTGGCGAATTGAGGACCAAAAAGACTCCAGATCTCGGCAGACGCTCAGAGTAGTCCCTTGCGGTCGTCGGCGGCCGAGTTCGGTCGTTGCGCCGGGTGCCTCGGTGGCGACACGACGCGTGGATATCTGCCGCCGCTTTCCCACAGCCTCCAAGTTCCATCTCCCACCTGTTGCTGCCGTACGGACAAAATAGATATACAAACGCTCGCTTACTCCATCTTGAGCTTTTTGGCGGCGGCGGGGATGTCGTCGTCGTCATCCATGTCGTCGTCGTCGTCGTCAGTGGCTGGGCGCTTCTTCGTCGGTGCGTCGTCCTCGAGATCGTCCTCGAGGTCGTCTTCCATGTCGTCCGCCTCGGCCGTCGAGTCGTTGACGCTCTCATCGTCCTCGTCTTCAGTCTTCACCGGGCTTGCGGGCACCGGCGTCGCTACGGGCGTCTCCGGCGGCGACGAATCCTCCTCTGCCGCCTCGTCCTTTTGCTTGTTGTCCAGCATGCCCAGGTACTCGAGGGTGAGCGTCGGCTCCACAAGCCACTTGGTCGACTCGGGCTTGGCCCTCGGCGAAGGGGCCCACAGCGGTGCGCTTGCTCGGCCGCTCTCGGCCGCCTTCTCCACCGGCGTCCGCCGCAACACGCCCGGGTGGAACTGCAGGCAATAGGCGCCCTCGCCCTCACGCTCGTACACAGCCTTGGCCTGGGCAAAGTACGCCGCCTTGTCGAGCGGCGCGGCGGCAAACAGAGACTGCAACTCCACGCACGTCTCGTCGTTGGCCATGTGCTGCATCTGCTTGAGTAGCTGCGCCACGAGCTTGTCGAGCGTAAAGAGGAAGTACGACGAGGAGCCCATGAGGCTGCGGCAGCAGTCCTCGTACCGCGTGTTGTCGATCGAGTTGTCGATGAGCGCATAGAGCTTCGAGATGAACGCCGGGTAGTCACCCGTCTGTTCGGTCGCGTCGTTCGAAATGTGGTGCGCATGCGCCAGCGCTCGCGCCGCCGGGTTGATGGTCCGCCGCGTCCGGCTGCGCTTTGCCTTCTCGCACAGCTCCCGCGCTTGCTCCAGGCGCGAGTGCAGCAGGTGGTACAGCCGCAAGAAGACGTAAGCTGTGTCGTTGCCATAAAACACGGCCGCGGCACCGGCCGCTTCGTCGGCGACCACGAGGTTCGGAGGAAAGTCGGCCGCCTCTTGCATGCTCAATGCGTCGCTGTGCACATACGCCGTGCCGATGGCCAGCTGCACCGTCGCGATGCCTCGCGCCTGTGCAAAGTGAGCTTTTCGCAAGTCCGCCCCGCCTACCGTGTCGAACGCCTGGACGACGCCTTCGCCAAAGTCCGTCACAACCTCCGTGCCCGCGCGGACACCGGTGGCTTGATCCACCGTCACGTTAGCCAGCACCGGCTTGCGCTAGACGCCAGTGTGAGGCCAGGAACTAGCGGACGCAAGGTACCTGAAGCCACGCCTCATCAAGCGCAAAGAACGGACAAAAGAAGGCGTGCCAGAGCTTTGACACCTTCTCCTTCTCCGACACCGAGAGGTTCTTCTCAGCGGCGTACGCAAGGAGGCCAAAGGCGTCTTTGTGGATCTTGGCGGCGGCCATCGCAATCGACTCGGTGGCTTTGGTTTCGAGCAGCTTCTTGGCGTGCGCCAGCAGCGCCTTGGCACTTGTGGCCTTTTTGTCCTTCTGCTTGAAGTAGAACGACGAATGGTCCAGCGATTTGTGGTAGTTCTTTTCGTTCACATCTTTCCACTGCTTGTTCAGGTCCTGGCGCGCTCGCCGCCACTCCTCGTCTTTCTGCTGGAGGCGCTTGAGGATCACTGGAATCGCGCCGGCCGGGTGCTTGCGCAGGAGCTCCAAGATCTGCGGGCCAGCCTCGCCATAGATGCGCGTGATCGCATTGAGATGCGTCACCCGCAACGCGCCCTTGTCCAGCACGTACTGCCACCCGTTAGGCGACGTGGCAGCGAGGGTCTCAATCTCCTTGGCGAGCGGCATCAGAATCGCAATCGTCGACGCGTTGGCATCGATCACCATGTCGATCTCAAACCGCTCGTCTTCGCACTTGAAGAGCGCTTCTTCGTACTGGTTCTTGCGCATGTTCTTGAAGCTAAAGTCCTCCGAGCCCGTCGGCACCGACACCCACGCATCGTTGCACACAAGCCGCTCCATCTTCGAGCGCGACGACGAGGGGGGAATCGGGTACGACGCCGGTAGCGCGCGATAGCTCGGGGTCGCGCGGCGGCACTGGCTCAGGTCCGTCTCGGCGAGCGGAATGAATGGCCAGATCTCGTGCTGGTCCTTGGCCTCGCCGTGTGTGTGGAGAAGCTGCGTGAACTCCGCCACAACATCCGTGTGCCGCCCGAGAAGGTTCTTGACGAGCACCACCATGTCGTCGCGGCCGACAATCTCCTGGCTGTAGAGCTCCAGGCACTTGAGGAATTCGCGCCAGTTGTCGCGCGATGGCAGGCACTTCTTGATCTTCTCAAAGATGCTCCATTCCTCCTTGTCAATGATGGTGCTCGACACGGCAAGCAGCTCGCGTCGGTCCTTGGCGTCACCCTTGGCGCCTTGTTTGCGCTTGAGCGCGTACGCTGCCTTGTTGCGGTCGCGAAGACTCTCCTTCTCCGTCTTCATCTTGCTGGGCTCGGCCGACTTCTTTGGGCTCGATGGCGTGGGCGGAGCCTCTTTGCCCGTCTTGTCCTTGCCCTTTTTCCCCGCCTTCTTGTCTTTGCCGGCCATCGCCAGTTTGTGCTGGCGCGCTTGCGCCCGCTCGGCCACCTTGTACAGGCGGTCGCGGGCGGTTTCCTGCACCGCGTCGGGCAGAAAGAACGTGAACTCGCGCAGCAAGTCGGGGTGGTCGCGGAAGAGGTAGCTTACTTGGTCGAGCACCTGCTTGATCGAGCCCTGCTCTTTTTGGTACGTGTGCAAAATCTCGAGGAACGCCTTGTACGTCTCCGGTTCGTCGGCAAAGCGCTTCTTGATCGTTGTCACGTAGGAGATGGCGTGGTCAAACTCGACGGGCTGCGGCGCTGGCACCGGTGCGCTCGGAGGGTTGCTGCGCTTGGCTGGCACTTTGCTCTTGGCGGCGTCGCCCTGGCGGTGATTCGGTGTCGCGGCTGCCCCCGTCGACGGCGCTGGCTGTGGCGGTGTGGCCGACTGGCCCAAGAGCATCGATGCCGGGTCGCTTGCGCCACCGCCAGCAATGTTGATCGGGGGTGGGCGAAGGTTGGACATCGGCGCGTTGGCTTGCGACGGTGGCGGGTTAATGGACGGCAGCGACGACGATGGCCCGGAGGCGCCCACGGGAGCCGGCCGGAGCATGAGCCCGCCGACAGGTGCCGGCTCGCTGCCCTGCGAGGCATTGAATGCGCGGTCGCGCGGGTCAGTGTAGAGACCCAGATGCTCGGGTCGAATGCGGTATCCGGGGGGCAAGAACGTGTTGAAGCCAAAGATCAAGTTCGGGTGGCCCTTGAAGAGCTCCGACACGCGCTGGATGACGCCCGGCGTGTCAATGCTACGAAACACATGCTAAGAGCACATAAGAAGCGCGCAAGCATACGTTTGGGACTTGAATTCCTTCATGACGTCGAGGAACTGGTTGTAGACGTCGGGCTGGTCGCCAAACTGCTGTTTCACCTGGTCCAAATCGTGAGCAAAAAGTGCCCCAAAAAAGTACCTGGTCGAGGTAGAGCAAGGCGTCTTCGACGCGGAGCTCGCGGAGCTGACGCGGGGGGACTTGACCCGGGGCAGACGGTGGTGGCGGCGGTGCGGAGCTCGACGATGCCTGTGGCTGTGGAGGCGGAGCACCAGGCACGCGCGCGAGACCGGGAAAGAAGTTATACTGCTGTGGGTCACGGTCTGTTGGTGGGTGGAGCATGGGCTGGGCACCGAATGGCGGAGGAGGTAGGCCCCGACCGCGGTTGTTAGCCGACGGCATCGCGGCCATGATGTGATGAGGAGGATTCGGGGCTTGGCTACGCGGAAGTGGTAGCGGATGGTGCATCGGATGCTGGTGCGCATGAGGATGGCCACCATGAAGCGGGTGCGCGGGTGTGTGGTTCTGGCCCATGTTGGCGGCGAGGCTATGGCTCATAAGCGAGGAGCCGCTCTGGAGGCCTGTCGAGTTAGAGCTCGAAGCGCTGGCTCCAGCACCAGACTGGTTGTTGCCATCGTTGCGCGGAATCGAAATCGAGGTGCCATTGTTCGTGGCACCGGGCGTCGACGTGGTCGTACTGGGATTCATCGGGTTTGCGTTTCCTCGAGGATACGAAGGAGGGTATCCTTCCATGCTCGGGTGTCGGTGAGGGAGGAGAGGGGCGGGCGTGGGCTGGCGGGCGTCGGGCGTTGCGGGTGCTCGGGACCTGCCGCTGGGGTTCACACGTCGCAAACTCTTTTGGGGACTGTTTTCTGTGGGAAGTTTAAAACCTCAGGTTATCCGGATTCTATTCGGAATTTCGACCCGGGTCCTGGCTACTTCGTACAAAAATGGGCCCTCCCCCCATGGATAATAAACATCAAAATTAAATGGTTGTGCATAAAAACAAAAGCAAGTCTTGATTTTATTTTATTTCTAGGACCCATGATACTGTAGCACTAGACCCCCGGGCTAGTGAATCTTGCTGGCAGCGTGCCAGCAGCCTACATGGACCAAAGCACGTCCTTCGCAGCGCGCAAGGCTCAAAGAAGCGGACAACTGCCTCCTCCTCCAACTATCACCGGTGGCGTCGCAGGTCCGTACTCCGCGACTGCGGTGGGAGGCGTCGAATGTTGGCGATGGCTGTGGACAAATCCGGATAATTCTCAGTTTGTTTGGCAACCTAAGGACATTGTTTTTGGGTACCCCCTCCTGCCAAGAGCAATTAAATTTTACTTGATATTTGTAATACCTTGTGGTGGTTTATTTTATTAGTACCCCCCTGAATCTTTGAAGTGAAGGGGGAGGGGGCGAAATCTTGCTGGCACGCTCCCCGGCTTTCTTTTTTTTGCGTGCCTCAGCCCAGCGGAGGGCGATGGATGGAAGGGAGGGCCAGGTCCCGGCAGGGAACTATGTGCCGCTGCTACGGCGGCCGCCAGGTACGATGGGAGCTCCGTTCTAGAGCTCGGAAGTCCCCGTACGATGGCTTCCTGGGTGAACCACGAACACTAAGATCGAGCTTCGACGCTCGGCAAGGGACGATGGAGCATTGGCTGCTGCTGCGAAGTGGCGATATGTTCGCGTCAGAGTAGTCCATGATGCGCCAAAAGCACAGGGCAAAACCATAGTTGAGGGATTTCGACATGGCCCCGCGGTATAGACTCGGAGAGACATTCTAGCCCGTGGTTGTGTGGGGTCGGATTCGATCGCGCAACTATACTACTATCCAAAGGGTGTGCCAGTGCTAGATGCAGGTCGTACGTATCCGACGAACTTATATTCGTGGCAAACGTGCGCGCACCGAAGCTCCCATCGAACTACTTGGCACCGAGTAATGACGTCATCAACAACCTTCATTGGCTCCGTCACAACACAAGCGGCAGCCACAGATGCACGCAGGCGCTTCATTCGTCGGCCTTGAGAGGGTCAAGCTCGGTCTTCGGTGCCTCCAATGCTACGAGGACAGCCGCCTCCAACCCGCGCCGCACCTCTTGTTGCGATGGCTTGCTACAACTTAACGCCGAAACGACGTTTGCGAAGCGAACTTACGACTGGTGGCAACGCCGTCCTTCGAACTTCGCCCTCCATGCGCATATTCGAAGTAAAATTGAACCACCGTGTGGGTGCAAATAGTGTCGACTAACAACGAACTAAACGTTCGACTAAATGCCGCTGTGGGGGCTGGGCTTCGAAGCTTCTGCCGGCGCCAGCGGCGGCCCGAGTGGCCAAGTCCCGCCGCAGCCGCATGTACAGTGTCGCAGGCCTTGCTTCCCAAAAAGCACGACGAAGCAACAGACTCTTCATGCGTGAATCGCAGACACGCAGTTGAGTTGCTAGAGTCTCACAACATCCTGCACGTCGCACAGGTCGTTTGCATGACGCTATTCGGATCGCTGGACCCTTGGATCGGGCCCTTTCCACTCCAGCGAACGCCTGACGTGTTGGTGTACAACTTGTCTTGGCCACAGTGGTACCGCGAGTCGTTGGCTTCGCTAAGCACTGTGTGCATCACAGTCGCAGCGCATGCAAGCGATTCCAAGTGGCTCAGCCGCGTGCGAGGTGCATGCACGGCCGCGAACCATCACAGAGTTGCTAACCTCCGCGTACTGCCTCACCGCAACGTCGAACGCGGACATCCAGTTTGTAACAGTATTTTCCGATGACTGGCGTTGCGCCGTGCGGTCGAATGTCACGAAAGCCACGTCGGGCACACTCCGCGCTTAGTCCGTGACCAACCTCGTGGGGCGTAGCATCAACATTGCCACTCGTCCCCGATGAACGACACCTTCCAGCCCAAGCGCCTCGCGTGCATCAAGTCGAAGAAAGTCCGCGAGCTTGCGAGCTTGCGGCGGCAGATCTTCGCGCTTCAAGAACAGCTCAAGTACCTTCAGCAGCCTCGGCCGTCGACGCTCCTTCCTTGGCGCGATGTGACTGCGGCTATTCACGACGACACCGTTGCCGAGGTCCAGGTGAACACGACCCTGCGCCGACGACGCCAATCGCAGGCGCGGTTGTGTGAGTACTTGCAGCAGTGGATCGCCAGCATGGGACCGGATCGGGTACGCAAAGGATGACCGACCAAGCTTATGACCGCCCTGTAGCGAGCTCCCAGCGCCTTTCTAGAGTCGTGGCGGCATTCGCACCTCTTTGCAGGCGACGACATCGCGCGGACACTGAGCTACACGTGGCTGCTACGGCAAGTTTACGAGAGCCGCCATCGTGCCTTTGCGCACCTGCGCTTTCCCACCGAGCACCGTAACGACATCGACGTTTGCGTGACGTGCGACGACGACCGCCTACAGATCCACGTGCAGACGCAGCAAGTGCTGCCGTACTCGCTTGAGAACGTCTCCCGTGGCCTATGGATTGCGCAGGAAACGCTTTGCCAGGAGTACTTTGCCGCGCCCGACGACCCCACAGCGCTGCTGTCGACGCCGACAGCCGACGTCCAGTACACGCGCGAGAATGTCGGCGGTTCGGCACCCATGCACATGGTCAACAACGTGCTCACCGGCCGCTTCTATGAACCGAACGCCGTCGTACTCTGCCTCCGGAGCGTCCTCTCAGACGACCTCTTCCCCACTGCCACCTCAACCTGGCGTTTCGACAACAAAGAATGGTACGATGCGCGATCATTTCGACGCCACCCATGGACGCTAGGACGGTGGCGGAGCGGCTTGGACCGCAGCTCACTCGGTGTCGCACTGTGTACACGATCGACCACCCGTGCACGGCGGCAGGGTTCGTGTCACTGAAGGAGCTGGCAGCGCTGCGGCAACTTCCTTCAGATATCAAGGACCCGTTCGTACTCGAGGCGCGGCTAAAGCAAGTGTCCGTACACAAGCACGTCGACCAGCGCCAGTTCTTCATGCGCCACCTCGAGCGCACCCTCGATGCCATCGCCCGCCACGCAGGTCCGGTGCCACAACGAGGTGTCCTCGTCTCTTCCCACCATGGGACAACGTAATCACGATAACAAGCGGCGTCGTGTGTGCTGACGGCGCTCTCGCGAGCGCTGGCAGAAGCCGAGGCTCGGCGCCAGAGACGACAGAGATCAGCGGTATCTTCAAGTCCGAGAATTTGAATCCCAAAGGCATTCCCGTAGTCAAGTACACTCCGAACTGAACCTTGCAGTTTCGGGTGAAACAGGATTTGAGCCTCTGGGAGGTTGAGGGGATCCGGTAGGGTTGATTACATGCGAAGACCGCCACCACGGACCGCATCTGAGCCCATTCGAAGGCTCTCATCGAGGTCCTACGCACTCTGTGCGCACAACTCGTAGTGCAGGGGTTGCTTGTCAGGCGTTGAACAAGAACCAGCAATAGTACTTAGTTAAGGGAACTCTTGTATCAATCCTATTCTTCCGCCTGGGGCGTGTGGCCAGGCTTCTACGCCATCTCGCTCGTCCAGACGGCACTTCTCGACGAGGCAGCATGAGCCACGAGCTCGCTTGGCTCGAGCATGTCAACGTCGCCTTCGCCGTGATCCTCGCGCTCGCTGTTGTCTGCGCCCGGCGCTGTGTTGCGGTTGCCATCGAAATTTCGGCCCACGAAGCGCCCATGGAGAAGCCACGTGCTTCGGCGGCGTCCCTAAGCATCGAAGACTGGCCCGTCCTCAACGCTGTGATCGACGACCTACTTTGTGATGGTCACCGTGTCCAGCACGAGCAGTTGCCGCTCGTCGGTGAAGGCCTCGCGCTGGCCATGCTCGCTCGCTACCACCTCTCACCATACCTCGAACCTCCACTCATGCCCAAGTCTTTGTCGTCGTCCTGCACTACCCGTAACGCTGTCTCCTAATGCTATCTCCGTGTCCTACTGCTTGCAAATCGTGTCTATCAGGCGCAGCCTAGGCTTCCCTTCACTACACCATGCTGCCAACAGCATAAATCGTGACAGTGGAAACAAGCTCCTGTCCCTACTCGGTAGTCGCGGAACTAGAGCGTCTTCGCGGCATTGCATTGACGCGTTACATCTCCTAGATGCCACCGGCGTACCCCATTGGCGCCGTGTGGCCGAGCGGGGTGTGCACGACGGCGTTGTGGCCACGGATATCGACTTGCTCGCTGAGGTTGCTGCCGCGGTAGTAGACGAGCGCAATGTTGGAGCCAGCGTAGTGCGCCTTCCATACATGGTTGGCGTACGTGTCCTGCACGTACGACTGGCGCGGGTGCACTTGCGCATATTCGATCTCAGCGCCGCCTTCGTCCACCCACGCGATGCCGATCGGGTGTGGTGTGTTGTTGACGAAGAGCAGCTTGATGGGCACGCCGGCCGCGCCCGACACGATCGCCGTGCACGCAGGCCCGACGCCGAGCGCGTTGGGCCCGAGAATGTCCACGAACGTAGCCTCGGG
Organism: Achlya hypogyna; assembly: GCA_002081595.1. Lineage (NCBI taxonomy): Eukaryota > Oomycota > Saprolegniomycetes > Saprolegniales > Achlyaceae > Achlya > Achlya hypogyna. The sequence continues at coordinate 54,266 of JNBR01002403.1, forward strand.
CTGCGCCGTGTAGTACGCGAGTGGGCCGTGCGTGGGCGTCGCGAGGAGCCAGACGTGGTTGGCGTATGTGTCCTGGGTGTACTTCTCACCGGGATTGATGCGGTTGTACACGGTCTCGCCGCCGTCGTAGTCGACCCACGCCACGTCCACGGGCACCACGAAGCTATTGATGAACGTCACCTGCGTTGCGACGTCACTCTCGCGCGTCACAGTCTTCTGCATCCAGTTGACTGCAGAGTGGTGAGCGTCAAGCGACAGGCGGACAGGCACGTACCGGGCAACGCTACGGGCGACGCGTCAGGGTACTGGCCCGCCGGAGCGCTTGCAGGGTACGCCGTCGCCGTCGGCAGCGGCCGCGGCTCGTGGATATCTTGCGAATGATAGCTCGGCACGGCGGTGGGCGCTGCGGGGGCGTACCCTTCGTAGCTGCTCGCCTGGTCGAGTGGCTTGGCAAGGGTACGAAGCCCTTGTAGCTGCGTGATCTCGCACGGACCGGGCGCTGCAAGGGCAGATCAGCCAGGCGATGGGATGGGGGACTACCGTAGGCAAGGTAGTCGGGCTCGTTGGCAACTTGGAGGAAGGCGACGTTGAGAGATCCGGTGAAGCGGTCGCCGTTACGCAGCGGGAGTGACCGAGCGGTGCCATTCATCAGGTCGTAGAGGTTGGCAGATGCCTGGCCGATGAGCTTTTGCACCTTGTGTTCGTGGTGCACGACTTGAAAAAGCAGCGGGCGCTTGTAGTCGCCGTTGCAGAGACGTTGAACCGCCACAGTGCGCTGCTCCCAGATGGGGTTGGGCGTCTGCTTAAGCACTTCGGAGCGATAGACAGCCACGTAGGAGCCGTCTTCAACAATGCGCTTGATCACAAGCAGCCTATAGGCAACTGTAGACTTGATATCGTTGAATGAAGCTCGTACGGGTTGGGGAAACCCGATTCGGGTGATTGCAGTTCGGAGCCAGCGAACTGAAGCATCGCCACGTCGGCGTTGAGGCCGATATATTCCGTGCGCAGCTGGAGCGCGGCCCCCACACCATGGTCGTGGTGGCTAACCAGCGGCAGCGTCACGAGACGGTTGATCTGAGCCGCAAGCTCCGTCAACGGGATCGCCACATGACCGAGAAGTTTCTGGTGGTGGAGCTCCTGGTGGTCCTCGTCGCTCTCATGGTAGAGCTCAATCTTGACGTGGTGGCCCTCGTTACCGTACTGGGCAACATCGATCTTGAAGCTTTGCACAAAGCCGGGTGCGGGTGTGTTCTTGCGCACCTCGGTCCGGCCGACAATGCGATCTACCACACCCATGAGGCCCCTGGCGACGAGCTTCGAGCGAAGTACCATTGAGGTAGAGCACCGCGAAGGCGTCGCAGCCACGGGACAAGCCCGTTGCGCTGATGTTGAGTTCCACGGGCGCCGTCGCCATTTTGCTCTCGAAGTGTCTTCGGGTACAAGAAATTGAATATGGGCAAGATCTATCCTTCGTCACCCCCCTCCGCAGGTTAAAAACACTCAACTTCCATGTCCTGGCGAATCACGATGCTTGCCGGTGACACACAACCCACCACTGTCAGTCCTCCCCACTCGTCGACGATCCCAGAGACGGGGGCCGTCATAGGCACAAATGCCTCTCGTAATCGCCATGCATCACACTTCCCAGCCCTGACGACACACTTCTCAATCCCCGCGACTCGGCCATCGGACTGTTGGAAACTCAACGCTTTAAGTGTACTTCCTGGTCGCAACAAAGCTACTTGTTTGCGTGCGATTAGTGTCCAATAACGTCCGAGTTGAATGCCGTTTTATCCCATTCGTCTCATTTGTGACAAATTGTAATTGAATGAGGGACAGATGAGAGAAGTGCACACTCATGACTTCGCTGGGAGCGTTCGGTGACGCAAGCGGGGGAGGTTGTCGGGCGACGGCGGACCGGAGTACGCTTCGACGACGAGAAACTTGGCGTCCGTCCGCGCTGGCGTCGCTGGCGGTGTCGGTACGTACCCGGGCGGATGCGTTGCATCCGAGCACGGCTCGAACTGGCACTGCAGCGCTTCCCGCCGGTAGGCCAAGAGATCCCCTGGGCAGCGCATTGGCGTCGGATTGCACTGCATGCGCGATCCGATGCGCACCTTGTCGACCCAAAAGAAGAAGATGCCAGCGCCGCGGGCGACCGGGAGCTCTAGAAGCAGTAAGAGGAGAAGCCTCATGCGCACGAGTTGCATTGTGGACACTATACGTCAGCGGAGCTCGTGTAGAAGCGTGGAGTCGCAGTAGCTTCTTCCGAGCCCGCGAACGACGGCCTGTGGACGCGGCGACGATCCGCCTCATGGGGTATCGCGTACGCAGTTAGGGCAGCCACCAGCGAACACGGTGAGTGCGTCGATCATATTTCACCAAGCGCAACACAATCCAGCGGGCATCGAAGCGCATGCCCGCCATATCTACGCCAGTAGCATCTACCTACGAGCCGTAGTCGGCGGCCGTCAGCCCACCTTCTAGAGATGACGCAGTGGACCCCCACGCATTGGCCGATGCTGCGGCATTGAAACTGCGCACACACAAGAACCCAACGCGTGTGGCCTCAAGCTATGCGAGAGCTCGAGCCGATGCTGCGAGTGTATTTGTCGTGCGTTTCGTGGCAGCCTATGCAGCGTCCTTGGCGTCCCACAGCTGTGCAAGGGCCTTGGTGGCGGCCGCCGACGGCTTCTTGAGCAGCGGCGTCGTCTCTTGCAGACGGCTGTCTGAGAGGTCGGGCACGCTCGCGTGGCTGCTCCAGGTAGAGCAGGGGTCGGCTCCCCGGGCTTCGTACAGCGCCGTCTTGAACGCGAACTCCTGGCGCTGCGCCTCGAGGGCAAGCCAGCGTGGAACGCTTCGGACGTTTTTCCAGAAAAACCAGATGGCCATGAAGAGAACGTGCTCTGCAACAAGCACCATGACGATGCGGGCCGTGAGCGAAAAGCATCGAAAGCTCGGGCCAAAGCGAAAGTCTGTGCCGTCGTCCATCGCGGTGGCGCACTCGGGCACGAAGAACTCGGCGGCGCCCGTCGACACAAACACGAGCGCCGTGTACACGACGACGCCGACACAGGCGAGCACGACAAGCACGTTGTACCACTCGCCGATGCCGTTGGCCTTGCGCGGAAGGCCGCTGGAGCGTGCGCACAAGGCGAACGCCGTCGGCGCGCCATTTGAGCGCGTTTATGCCAAGGCACGCAAGGGGCATAGGCGGCCAAAGCATCGAGAACATCACGACGAAGCCAAACTGCACGGCGGCGCAGTGGTAGTCTTCGTACGGGTCGTACGTGGCTTGCTCAGCTTGGTAGAGAACGTCGCGCGCAAGCCCCAGGAGCGCGTCCAGATGCGGCCCAAGCGCCAGGAAGCGCGCCTTCGAATCGTTTGCGAGCGACGTGGCATCGTACGACAGCGCGCCGAGGATGCTCAAGTCCCGCTTGGTACCATCCTGGTCGCGCACAATCGCGAGCGCCAGTTTGTCCGTGCGCAGCCGCGTTGCATGGTGGCGCTGCCGGAGCACCCACGGCCACGCCACCGCCAGCAACAGATTGAGGCCTTGCGTCACAATGATGGGCGTCAGAAAGAGCTGCTCGAGATCTAAGTGCGCGCGATCAAACGTGACCCAGCCGCGGCAGGGTACACACTGCGTGACGTCCGCAGCGCGGCCTGTCCACGGCGTCGGGCACGAAATGCACACGTGCGCGGCTGCGTGGAGGTGCGGGCCAAAGCAGCAGTTGACCGGGTCCTTGTACAAGATCGAGTTGAGCGCGTTGGTGATCCAGTCACCGGCGCCAGGGATCACGTACACGAAGGCCAGGAGAAAGAACCATGTATAGTAGTTGAGGAAGTCCATGCAGAAGAGCTTGCGGATGAGCGACCGCTCGTATTCCTCCATCGTTTTCCAGTTCTCCCAGCGCGTCAGGAGGCGGGCGACGCGGGTGACGACCACGTTCCATTGGAATATGTCGACAAACAGGCCAAAGACGATACCGCCGCCGAGGATGCTCCACCACTGGACCGAGAAGAGGCCAGAGTGCGGGTACCGGACCTTGAGCACCTCGAAGACCGTTAGCCACGCTGCGATGAAGAGCATCATGATGGCGATCTGGACAAGCATGAAGAGCACCACGGCGCCGTAGGTCGGGTACCGCTTCCACGCCGGGTACGATACGTCCGGCAGGCCGGTGATCGGGTTGGTGCAGGGCACACCTCGAAAGGTTGGGTTCGGGTAGACGGTGAACGTTGCGTTGAAGTTGTTTTTCCAGTTGAAGTTGAGCTCCTTCGTTTTGCGCGACCAGCTCTTGAGCACCCAGAAGCTCCAGACAACCGAGACGATGAAGCCCCAGAGCACCAGCACGCGCATGTATACGACGGTGCCGAGGAAGGGTCGGGCAGCGGTGAGGACCATCCCCAGCAGCGCGATCGGGAAGAGCGACTTGTTGTAGTGGTCGAGGAAGCAAAAGTAGAAGGCCACTTTTTCACCAAAGTACGTCTTGACGTGGGAACAGAAAGCGGTCGACTGGATCTCCATCTCAAGCTTCCAGCTCGCAATGTACCGCGAGAGCAACTCATCGTTCATGGCGGCGTCGTGCACGGGGAAGATGCGCCGGACATGCACCGAGCTCTCGGTGATTTTGGCTCCTGCGGCATCGGAGCTCAGTGGCGTCGGTAGTGCCATGACGTACCTTCGCGCACGAGGTGGTCCACGACTTGGATGCGGTCGGCAGGGTTCATGCCCGAGTCTTCGAGGATTGTCGCGTCCAGCTCCCGTGCATTGCCACACCGCAGCCACATTTGAAGCTTGAGCTTCTTTGCATGGCGCACCACGATTTCGTCGGGTGCGCGGATAAGCAGGATGAAGTACGTGCCGTCGACAGCCTCGATCACATCCACGTGCAGTCCTACGAAGCCGAGCCTGAGGAGAGGTTCTCAGACAAGCGCACACCGCGCTCCACCAAAGGCTCCACGAGCAAGTACTGCACAGCTTCCGCCGCTTCGTTGGCCAAGCTGTCCGTCACAACGGCGAAGTCATAGGACCGGTGCTGTCGGGCATGAGCGGCACCTGTGAGATAGCGGTACTGGCCTCGTGGCGGTGGTCGATGGGGGGATGCGAGCACGTCGTCGGCGAAGCGCATGCCCGCGATCGCGTCGCCGGCGGCCTCCTGCGGCGATGTGCTGCTGCTGTACATGCCAACGGCGACTGCGAGGATCTGCGCGGAAATCTCCTAGAGTATTAAAATATGTCATAATATCTTCCGTCAAGTATGGTCAATTAATTTCTTTATTAAATCACAAGATACCCGTTGATCAATCACGGCACTTGGTTCACGCAACATTTCGAAATCACCCATCGCAATTTGGTGATGGCCACGGACACATCGCAGTCATCCTTAGCCGACTCTCACATCTGTGGTTGCCGTCATCTACGCATCCAAGCAGTGCATGCTGCGTTCAAGTTAGCTTTGATACCACGGGTTTGCCGACGAGAGCAGCTAGCCATGAATATGGAAGGATGCATGGTGGTGGTGCGAGTACAGACGTACAACCGGCTGGGTGCACCGCGGCAGTGAATGAGTGTGTTTCAACCTTGCAATCTCTAGAATCTTGAGCCACTTTGCGCATGGATGAAGGCTTCAAAGCGACGTATCGTGCTGACCACGCACCCCTCATTAGTTGGTGTGTTATTAGTCTGCGGTGTGGTTCATGAAGCTTCCCCTATGATCCATATGCAATTCATTATGGATCACAATCGCATGGCGTTGTATGGCTTTTTGCAAGAGCGGTGCACTATAAACTCAAAAGTGTCAAAATCGCTCTTGTTTATATCCAAAATATCAACCTATGTAAGGACAGTGGTCATATGCAACCACATATTGATTTTGGACCAATCAGAGCGCGAACCACATATTAATTTTGGACCAATCAGAGCGCGGGCGCAATCTTTGGCAGCACAAGAGATTGTTCGCGGCCACAAGATGATGCAGCGCTTGTCGTCGTTGGCGCTCCGCCGGTCCATGGTCCCTCGTGCGGCCTTCGCCACGCAGAGCTCGCGTGCGGCTTCCATGCAGTCCACGCCGCAGTTCTCATGCACGTGCATAGGTTTTCCTGACCTCATCACTGGTGACGATTACAACAACGTGAGCGAGTCGATCGCGGCCAAGGTTGGTGTCAACCTCCACCGCCAGCCGAACCATCCTCTCAACATCATCAAGACCAAGATTGCTACGTACTTTGACGACCTCCATGCTAAAGGGTACGAAGCAGGTCGAGGTGGCCGCTAATGCCAGCGCGCTAGCCACCCGAAGATGCAGCTCTTCGACAATCTTTCTCCCGTCGTGTCGGTCGATGACTGCTTCGATCAGATGCTCATTCCCAAGGACCATGTGAGCCGCAAGCCCACAGACACATACTACTTGAACCCGACGACGCTTCTCCGAACGCACACGTCCTGCCATGAAGTGCCGATGCTGCGCAAAGGCATCAAGAACTTCCTCGTAGCCGGCGACGTCTACCGCCGCGACGAAATCGATGCGAGCCATTACCCAGTGTTCCACCAAATGGAGGGTCTCCGCTTTTTCCCCGAACTCGACCCGGCCACGCCCTACGACGACCGCGTGGAGCACGTCCAAGCGCACCTTAAGACGACCCTAGAGGGCATGGTCGAGTCGATCTTCGGCAAGGTGGAAATGCGCTGGGTTGACGCGTACTTTCCCTTCACGGAGCCGTCGTTCGAGCTCGAGATCTTCTTTGAGGTACTCTGAGCCTCCTTCATCATCGCTCATGCACGCAACCCAGGGCGAATGGCTCGAAGTGCTGGGCTGCGGTGTGCTTCGCCGTGAGATTGCCGAGAACGCGGGCGTTGTCAACGAAGTAGGCTGGGCCTTCGGCCTTGGCCTCGAGCGCCTGGCGATGGTGCTCTTCGACATTCCCGACATTCGACTCTTTTGGAGCCAGGACCCGCGGTTCTTGACGCAGTTCCAGGTTCGTCGACGGTTGCAAAGCAGGCTCTGAGCACTGGGAACAGGACGGTGTCATCACCAAGTTCAAGCCTTACAGCAAGTACCCGCCGTGTTATAAGGACGTGAGCTTCTGGCTTGGGCCCGACTTCCACGAGAACAACCTGTACGAAGTCGTGCGCGACATCGCGGGCGACATGGTTGAGAAGGTTGAGGTTGTTGATGCCTTTGTCCACCCTAAAACGCAGCGTGAGAGCAAGTGCTTCCGCATCACGTACCGTCACCACGATCGGAACCTCACGAACGAGGAGGTCGATGCTATCCAGCTTGTCGTCCGTGAGAACCTCGTCCAGCAGCTCGGCGTCGAGTTGCGCTAATTCCTCCATCCCACATTGGCCTTTAGCCCTTGCATGTATCCGTTGTGTTCCCTTGACTTGCTACCAGAGCAGCTCGATACCCTGTGACAGGAATGCCTGGGCCTTACACACTTGTCCTACCGTGGTTGCAGCATCAGTGGTGGCACTGCGAGGCGAATCCCTCCAAGCGGCTTACGTTCTGTTGATCCCGGCCCGGGGACATACACCACCCAGATATTGAACCTACACTTTGCAGGCACCCTGCAGTGCTCCCTCCGAGTCGATGAAGATCTAGTTCCACTCATGATGGTGAGCCCCGTCGCGGATGGCGTTGGACACGGCCGTAACGCCGTGTCAAGCGGGCCTCGTGTCTACGCGCGTAAGACCTGTGCCATCGTCCTTCCACCAGCGCTGAGGGCCTTCGCAAGGAGCCGGACTGCGGCTGTCGGGCGTCTCCGCCGCCGGGTCGACGCAGCTCCCACGTGGCCTTCGGCGGCACAGGTGGCGATTCTTTTTGAAATTTGGGGCGGAAAATATTAATAATATTCTTAGAGAAAAAACCGGATACAACTACCAAGTGTGGCGTGAGAAACGGATTCTGCGCCCAAAGAACAAGATCATTTCCCAACTTAATCGACCTCGAGCAGCATGCAACGGGGTGGAAGCGCATACGGCCTCGACAAGGAGCTAGCGGCCAAGGCGGTCGCCAAGTACGACACGGCCGCGGAGACGGAGGCCCGCGACTGGATCGAGGCCATCACGGGCCGCAGCATTGGACCCGACTTCGGGCTCGGACTCAAGGACGGCGTCATCCTGTGCGAACTCGCGAATGCCGTCGACCCCGCGAACCGAATCAAGGTCTCGACGTCAACGATGCCGTTCAAGCAGATGGAAAACGTCACAGCCTTCATCCGCGCGTGTCGGTCGATGGGCGTCATGGAGTTTGACTTGTTCGAGACCGTCGATCTGTTTGAGCAAAAGGACCTTGGGGTCGTCGTGCGCTGCCTGCACGCACTTGGCCGCACGCTCCAGAAGAAAGGCACGTACAACGGTCCGGTTCTAGGTGTGAAGGAGGCGACACGCAATGAGCGCACGTTCACAGAGGCCCAGCTCGCAGAAGCGCGACATGCGACGTCGCTCCTCAACATGGGCAGCCATGCCTTTATGGAACGTCCCAACATCGACGTGACCACTGGTGTGACCTTCGGCGCTGATTCAACATCCGATCTTCCGCTCCCAAACGCCACGCCGTCGTCAGCGTCGCCCCCCGTCTCTGGGGCCATTCCATCCATTCTCACCAAGAACGCGCAAGGCGCTTTTTCCTCGCCCGAGAAGGCCTTGGAACGAACACCATCCTTTAACAACAGCAGCAGTGGTTCTCCACCTGCAAAGGCTGCATCGTCCGTCACCGCGCGCTGGATGGCAGCGACGGGCAATGCCGCGCCAACGACCAGCACTGCCCCTGCGCCCGTCCGGCGCACTTCTCCGGCGGGACTACCGGCCGCCTCTTCTGTGTCTTCTGTGGGCTCCAGCACTCCGACGGCAAGCTCCACGCCGCCTTCGGTGGCATCGGCGCCTGCACCCGTGCAAGTGCGCGGAGGAGGCTACGGCCTCGATGCCGAGCTTGCAGCCAAGGCCGTCGCCAAGTACGACTACTCTGCCGAAGCAGAGGTAGCGGCGTGGATTGAAGCCATCACCCACCGCAAACTCCCGCAGTTTGGGCCCGGGTTGCAAAACGGCCAAGTGCTCGTCGTACTCGTGAACACGTTGTACGCGCTGTCGATGGCGGATGAGGCGCCGCTCAAGGTGGACACGTCCGCCGGTGCGTTCAAGCAGATGCAGAACATCAAGCTCTTTCTCGACGCCTGCCGCAGCCTTGGAGTCGCCCCCGTCGACCTCTTCGAAACCGTGGACCTCTACGAGCAGAAGGACCTCGGAGCCGTCGTACGTTGTCTCCTGGCACTCAACCGAGCCGTCGCGAGCAAGTACCCAGCATACCCAGGCCCTGTGCTCTCGGCCGCCGCGCCAGCGCGCAGTAAGACGCCGCCGCCGGCCAAGACGACGCCCGTGGAGCCGCTGGCCAATATAACGCCCGTGGAGCCGCCGGTCGCCACCAAGGAAACCCCTACAGCAACGCCCAACCCGGCGTTCCACTCGATGCTCCGCCATTCATCGTCCAAGGGCCTCCCGACCCGAGCCAACTGGCAGTAGAATCCGTGCGTGTTGTCCGAGTAAACTTTGGTGCTGTGAGGCGTTTGGTTGCTGTGCGAGGGGTCGGGTTGCAGATCTGTATAAAAGCATCACAACGAGGCGGCGCCAGCGTGTAGCACATCCTGACTTCCGTTAAAGCCAACAAATATGGCGAACGGGGCGGACAGATAGAACCAGTGGTGGGGCATCTCTTGAGGTCGTGTCCAGTCCACCCGGATGCCGATCGGCAGTCTGTGAAGAGGCAAACCTGTTCCTGGGCCAACGAACTCTACACGGCGCGAGGCGCCAGTGCCGTTGGGCTTGTATTCTGGGTTGAGAACAGCACTCCAGTAGTAGAGAGGATCTTAGACGTGTGTTAAAGGCGGACGGCTCCAGGATCTACTCGAGATCTTACTGTCCTCTTCTGCGCTTGTGATATGCATCGGCTGTCACACGGATCGGGTGAAACGGATGAGCCCTCGACCCGAGCAAGCCCCGAAGCCCAGAAGACACGAAGCTCATTCAAGGATTTGCCATGCGTTGCATCATCGCTCTCGCCCTTCTCTTGTCATCGGTCGCCGCAGCTCCGCGCGACTTCAACGCCACTGGTCTTAGCCGTGGGCCGCACCACCCGGGTTCTAGTCGCGGTGAACCCGATGCCAGTGGCGACGGGCGGCCCGGCGGCAAGGCAATGGACTACATCCATCACATGCACCGCCCGGCGCTCCATGGAGAATATGGTTTTGGCCGCGATGGCGGCGCCTTCGTCAAGCTCTGCGGTGTCGACAAATGCGAGAACGGCACATCGGTGCAGCTTCGCTTGCTTAGTCTCTACGAGGTGAACGCCACGGGTTCGCCTGTGCATGGCGCAGTTGCCGACTTTCGCCACGATCGTGGCGGTACCCTGTACACTCCACGACATCGTAAAGCTTACGGCAGATGTAGGCTGGACGCGGCCCGCCCCCAGTGCCAACAACGAATCGACGATGTACACCTACGTGAGTGCGCTTGCTGTCGGCCGTAGCCGCGTGGACTTTAACCTCTCGGCAACGGTATACGAGGTCGCCGGCACCACCGTGAACGGCAACCAGACGATTGCCACCAAAGCCGGCGACGTAGGCTTGTCATTTAACGTATCAGGCTGGCCGTTCCGAAGCACCAGCAACAAGCTCCGCTTCGGGGTCGAGTTGCGAACATTTGCTCCACGGAACGAGACTGCGCGAGCTACTGACGGTGGCAAAAATGCCACCAAATTCTTCGGCAACCGCAATGCCACCGATAGCCCTGATAGCCGCAACGTCTCAGGCGGCTACGAACCTCCCAGCGCGACGGACAAGCATCGCGATCAGCGCGGTACTGCGCCGGCGGATGCCTTTGCCGTAGAAGGAAAGGGGCGCCATCTGAACTGGACGCGAGAGGTGAACAAATGCAGCTTCGCAAGTGACTTGTGCGATCGGTTCATCCTGGACAACAACACCTTCGTGGACGCGCCTGGACAGGCCGTCGTTGGCAACCTCAACCAGCTAATCGCTGCGCACGTGACCAACCACAACGACTCCATTGTGCTCGAGTGGGAGTTCCCAGCGTTTAACGGCAGCCTTGTGTACACACCTGTGCTGTCAGTGAATACCGCGGCTGCCACGACCACGACGGCCTCTTCAAACGATGCGAGCGCTATGTCTCTCTCAGCTTTGCTTTGCATCGCTGTCGCATTCATAGTCTCTTAACGTCGCATGCGATAAATAATCTGACATTCATGTGCAACAAAGCGTGAGGATAATAGTGCACATTGTGCACTGAGCACTGCTGTTGTCCGCCTTACATAGAAGGTTCAAAGGCAGCGACTGTGATACCAGTCGTGCATTTACTCTAAATTTCGTGGAATTTGTTTCTAATACTTGTACTGTTCCAGAGCAACGTAGGTGCAACTTCAAATGCAACACAAATTGACCCGCTGAGTAGTCCCTTGGAACACACATGTTGCTGGGGAAGAATTCGTGGTCAGAAAACTAGCAGCCCCAAAACCAAACAAATATCCCTGCAAATATCCCTGCAAATCCAGGTTGCGGGAGCGGCCGTCCAGTAAAACAGTAAAACACGCCACGCCAGATCGTTCGGCGACTATTTCGCGACGGCGGTCGACGGAGCTATGACATACTGGAATGAAAATATTTCTAAGACCCGATGGAAAGACTGTGCGCATGAGGAAATAATCGAGTTCCATGGTGTCCCATTCGCTTTATTGAGTGGAGCTGCGGCAGCGCTGGATGCAGCCTTGAACACCATCAGCGCGAAAGGTTCGTAATTACAACTGAATGTTGTTCTTACTCGCTGAAGACAAGTAAATGAGCACGGACAAACGAGAATCATCGTTATGTTGTCTATCTTGAAATGTTTGTGAATTGCTCGTTCACATTACCAAGTTGGGTGGAACTCGATGCAACGTGTATGCATACACCTAATAGTTTTACGTGGGTTAAACAATAAGAGCAGAAATACTAGTAGTAGCCAGCTTCTCAACTATTGTAACCTGATCAACTGAAGGTTCAACAATTATGTGCACAGAAATCACAGAGGCATTGACGCGAGCCACGGGCATCGAGCGCATAACAACCTTACCGCTTGGGACAGGACTGTGAGCGCAACTGTAAATAGTAGGCAGCTAGAGTCTGTTAAATCGAGACGTTGCAAGTTCCAACACGACACACGCTCAAGGTGGCCTTGGGATAAAGATCAGCACGCCAAAGAAAATTTGATTGACGATTGGATATATTTGTTTTTCCATGGCACTTGAACTGTTGCAGCTGGTGTGTAAGTGCTGCTGTCAAACGGCTCGATGCCGTCGCCGTCAAGAGCACATTTCAATTTCCCATGCTTCGCAACACCATTTATTCTTTTCTTGCGACCACCGTCGTGGCCCAAAGCAGCTCCACACCACCGGCACCCACCGGAAATGGCTCCTACAACTGGCCGCAACCCTCGGCCAGTGCGTCTCACGTGCCTCACCGTCATGACTCTGACGTGCACGACAGCGACCGCCACAGATCGAATCCCCGTTTCCGAGGCAGCTTGGACCACGACGGCGTTCCTGACGTCGCTGGCGCGGGGTTGGAAGCCTGGCTTCGCCAAGGCAACGAATCGATGCCCTGGCGCCACCACGGCAATGGTTCCTGGCCCAACCCCCACCACGGCAACGACTCAAATCCCTGGCTCCACCACGGCAACGACTCACAGCCGTGGTTTCCATTCCACAACGCGTCGGAGCCCTGGGATGACATCAATGGCACGTTTGCTTGGCTCGGTGACATCAACGGGTCCGAATGGCGTCGTGGCAACGAGACTGATCACTGGCCCCACCTCGGTAATGGTTCTTGGCCCCACCTTGGCAATGGTTCTTGGCCCCACTTCCACGGTTATGGCTCGGAGCAGTGGGCTCACCACCACGGCAACGGCACGGAGCCGTGGATTCCGTTTGGCAATGCCACTGACGCTACCAGCGGTGACTGGGGCGAGCCGCCCTTCCGAGGCAACAGCTCGCAACCGCGGCATTCCGACCACGGCGTCCAAGACGCCCACGCGTCGGCCTCGGGCAGCACGTCCAGCTCCTCAAGCACGCCGTAGGTTTACATGCAACCAGAGCACTGTCCACCCCAGCTAAGTCACTCTAAAATGCATCCCTTCGTATTCGCATTCTTGGTGGAGCCCTTTATTAGGATCGCAGTATCGAAAAATGACCGATTGCCATATCCCCCATTGCCCGCGCCACCTCGCCCGTCATTCCCCGGACCAAACCCATACACTGTCATCCATGAACGAACGGTCATGATCATCTCGAAAGCGACGTTGTGATATCCACTGTTGAGAGCTCGGCTTGGGCGCACGAAGCTCACACAGAGAACACCCCGTACTTCTCTCGTGTCAGATGCATGGTGAGTCAATTAATACAACTACGCGTCGTTTGGGATCGGGCGGAGAGCTTGGTCGAGCTTCGCGAGGGTTTCAACGAGCTTCTCAAACAGCGCCGTGTTCTCGCACTCAACGCGGGCACGCGGCTCGGTCTCAAAGTACTGCACGCGGGCAGAAGCGCCGCTGGGCGTGTGGATCGAGATGACATTCGTGGCGTGGTCGAGGTCGACGTGGCCATACTGGTCCTTGAGCACGCGGAAAACGAGAATGAGCTGCAGCGCCTCCAGATCGCCTTCAGCGGCAAGCGTTTCGACGGCCGCCTGCAGTCCTTCGTCCTCGATGACGGTGGTCTCTGGCGACTCCTCGGGCGTCGCCTCCTTGGTCTCCTCTTCTTCCTTGACGGCGTCCAAGGGCTTTGGGCGGTGGTCGTGCTTGCAAGCTGCGTGCGGGTGCATGCTCATCTACGTTTACCCGTGAGCTCCGCCAACGATGAAGAACGAACCTTGAAGCTCGCAGGGCTGGCTTGCGCGTGCATGGCTAAAGCGACGATCGAGTCGGCGATCATGTCCGCCGTCGGCTCGGCGCTCCACTCGATGAGCACCTTCTCCGGTGGGCAGTGTGTCACCATGACTTGGCCGCTGACCACCACCACGTCCTTGGTGTGCGTTACGTCCTCGTACATTTGCTGGATCATGGACACGAGCACGTCGAAGGGTTGATGCACGAACGGCACTAGCGATGCGTGAGCGCCGGCAACCCGACGAGCGTACCGTGCTGGCGCTGGGCGATTGTCCCCACAAGCAGGTTGGACGTGTACTGGGCCAGGTCGTCCTTCTCCATGATGTGTGTGTGAAAATCGTGCTCGACAAGCAAGCCTGAGATTGGTATCTTCTTGTCGACGCTCTTGAGTTTCTGGTGCGCCGTGATCGCGGTTGCCATGCTACGCCATTGCATGAGGCCAGCGAGGACGCGTCGCGGACGTACGTGCCAATGGCCTTGGCCATCTTCTCGCCTCGAAATTCGAGCACGATCTCTTGTGTGTTGGCTGGGGTGTGAATCGTGGGGGCATAGACCTTCGGGTTGTGGAACTTTTTGAGCAGCGCCGACTTGAGACGCATCATCTCGTTCTTCTCGCCGTGCACAAGCACGATATTGGGCGGGGCGAC
>JNBR01002403.1:68854-83768 GCA_002081595.1 Achlya hypogyna
CGTCAGCTCCCGCGGCAACGAGGCGACAACCTTTTCGATAAAGCCCGACGTGCCGACAAAGTCAGCGTGGGCTGAGAAACTGATGTATTCGACGGAGCAGTTCATGGGCAATAAGCGACCGTCCATGGCCGTGATCTCCGTCGGTTCCGACAAGATCTTCTTTGCAAGTGTGCCTTCGACGACGTAGCCTACGAGGACGTAAGCGGCAGACAGGAGGCGCCACCCCACCGGGAATCAAGCACGCGTTGCGCTTGTCCGTGCACCAGCGCTCAAAGAGCTGGCGAGAGACACCCGACTGCAGCATGCCTACCGAGGCATGAGGGGCAGATGGGTCGCTAGCAAGTACCGGGACTGGCCATCACAACGGACGGCCCCGAGTCGTCAAAGTCCTCGAGGCTCTTGAGGTTCGTGATATGCTCGAAATGGAATGGGTTGGAGATAGATATCTGCTTGCGAATACGGTCGTTCATCATATTGATGTACGTTTGGTAGACGCGCAGCGCCTTGGCCGCGAGCTTGGATGCAAAGTAGATTGGTACGTTGTGCAGGTCCGGGTGCTGTTGCCAGTGTTCATCGAGGATCAAGAGGAGCTCCTGTGTGCGGCCCAAAGCGAACACAGGAATCAAACACCTATGGGCTGTGACGCTGCGCCACAACGATGGCCGAGACATACCGACCGCCGCGGCGAACGACCGACTCGACCTGTCCCGTGAAGCGACCTTCGCGTTCGAAAACGCTTTGGTGCACCTGCACACCGTACGTGGACTCGACAATGAGCACGTCAGGCGCGACGCCTGGGATCTCGGCAGCTACACATGAGGTTCAGAGGAGGTTAGTTAAGGTGGCCAACCCATGAGATGGCGGTCGTTCTCCAGAGAATAGTCCCCTGTGTAGAGCACCTTGACGCCACCGATCTCGATGAGAAACATGCACGCGCCGAGAACGTGGCCGGCATTGTAAGGCGTGAACTTGATGCCGTTGAACATCTTTTCCTGGTGGAAGTCAATGATCTCGACCTTGGCGACGCAGTTGGCCAGATCGCGGTCGTCGTAGATCTGGTCGTCGACGCTGATGTTGGAAACGCGAAGGAAATCCCGAAGCATCATCTGCATCACCGCCTTGGTCGGGTGGGTCATGAAGATCTTGCCCTTGAAGTTGGTCTTCTCTGTGAAATGCGGGAGCGCAGCCACGTGGTCGATATGGAAGTGTGTGATGAGGAGCAAGTCGATTTCTTCGGCCTCCACCGAGTCAAAGAACGGCAACGACCCATGCCCCGAGTAGCCCTATATACACACGAAGTATGCGACCACCACGACCAGGGTACCCACCGGATGCACACCGCAGTCGAGCATGATAGTCTTGCCCTGGAACTTGAGAATGATGCAGGAGCGCCCAACCTCGTTGCCTGCGCCCAGCGGCATGATGCGCATCACATGCCGCTCGTCCACGACGTCCGTGTCGCCCTTGCGCTTCGCCATTGCAGCCACGGGTTAATTCGATGCACGTGACCCGAAGTATGTGCCGTTTATTCGTTCTCAGAGGAAAATGTATTTTAACAAGTTTCGGCAAAGAATTGATCTGATGAATGCAGTCATAATTTGATCTGATCCAAGCGACCATCGGCAATGCCACCTCGCGTGCTATCGCGCGGCCAATGGACGATGCAATCGGGCGCAAACTGACTGATAGATGAGTGAGGGGCATGCCGAAGGT
This sequence comes from Achlya hypogyna, assembly GCA_002081595.1. Classification (NCBI taxonomy): domain Eukaryota; phylum Oomycota; class Saprolegniomycetes; order Saprolegniales; family Achlyaceae; genus Achlya; species Achlya hypogyna. The sequence goes on from JNBR01002403.1 coordinate 70,568, forward strand.
AGGTGGCAGAGGCTGCGACAAGTGAAAGGTTCCCTACATACTAGACAATCGTTTAATGGCTGGATTCGAACTGAACCGAGTTGGTTCTGGCCCCGCGGCTGACATCGTTCGCCGGTGCTGCTAGCCTTACTTGTTAAGATGCGGCACCTGTCGTAACGCCGCCAGGTGGCGTCAAAGGTAGCGAAGTGATGGCGCTCCATGATGGCGGTCGTCTGATCTACCGAAGGCTGTCGAGCTACTCGCGCCACCGCCAACGTCTGCACGCACGGCGGTTCTCCGGTGGCGGTGACGTCGTTGACAGAAGCGCGAACGGTGCTTGGTTTAGTAGAAAGAAAGGGGCCAGACAGGTCGAATCCCCACCCACCGCCCAGTAATTGATTGATCTGGCCCGGGCTCTTTGTGCCAACATTCCCACGGATCAGGACGCCACGGCTGGCGCCAGGTACGGTGCTTCTGTGGTCCAAGCTGTGGTGGCAAATCTGCCGCGATACGTAATGACCCGTGTGCCGACTGGGCTACCGTGTACTTGAGCGTATATGGCCGCGAGTTGCTTGCGTCTGTCGCCGACATATTGGGCTGACCACATGCCGTGAGCAGTCGCCAGTCGGTCAAGTTGGCCCACCTACCAGCTGGAGTGGACCTACTGATGGGACTCCGGCAAAGAACGAGTGGTCAGTCGCCACAGTTCCTACCACGTGGCTGTTCATTTTCCAAAACATCATGAACATCACTTGCATATTTCGCGACTGTGCCGCGCCGGCAGTGCCGTTCACAACCAAGTGCCAATACCACCGCAACCGCGCCAAGTGCCGCATCGCAACGTGCTGCAACCAAGTGTACGCGCGACACTTGTGTGTCAGTCACGGAGGGCGGCGGCGGTGCCAGTTTCCTGATTGCCGCGCCAACGCTCGCCTCGGCAACTTTTGCACCCAGCACGGCGGGAAAAAGCAGCGGTGCCAGGAGCCCGGATGCACGAGTCTCGCCCACGCCAAGGGCAAATGCGTCCGCCACGGTGGCCGCCGGCCCTGCAATGCCACGGGGTGCACGACGCACGCACGCAAGGGCGGGTACTGTTGGCGCCACCGAGACTTCACCGCCTCGACATGTGACGAGTACACTCCTTGGGGCCTCGACCAAACGCCCACGACTGAAATCGACGGCCTTGACTATGCAATTTTGCAAACGCTCATTGTTAGCGAGGAGGCTGCAGACGAGACGGCCATTATCGCTGTCGCTGGCATTGCCGTGGGCCAGCAAGGTTAACTATATTTAATTTAGCGACAATGCGCATTTGTCTAGGATACTGGACGCCTGATTGGCGGTGGATGCAACACTGAACCGAGAACTGAACTTCAGTGTCGTTAAGGACCCAAGTGAGGAACGAAAGCGTTCTATCGGTGTGGTTTGATCAGCGGTTTCACGTCTCTGGGTCAGTGATTTGTTTGAGAGTACTGGAGCATTAGCTCTAAGTGCAAATTTGCTTGCCCTGGAAGAACCTCTCGAATGCCTAGTCCCGTCGCGAGCCCAGCAAACTGTTTGGTTAGAGAGATATCGGATCCAGCGGATTCATGTACATACTTGGATGCGTCGCATGTGGCATGTGGCCAACGTTTTGGAACAGACCAGTCACACTGCTGGTGTCCTCGTGTCTAACTAGGCAAGTGTATTGTGCGGTGTCTGTGTAAGCAAGCCTTCGCGGCAAAAATTGGCGCCACACAAGGAAAAATTGCGCGCAGGAATATGCTGTCGCATCGATGGGCCCAAGCTCGACACGAGGAATCGTGCTGTGTTTTGGACGTTGCATTGCGTAATGCGGGCAAATCCAAAAAGTGCGTGATGCGCCTCGTACCAGCACGCGAAAGCAACTCAGCATAGCTGCTCATTGTATAGGGCATTTTGCCACTAAATATCCTTTGGCTTACGTCCACACTGCAAATTCGTTAATTATTGGTGCCGCATGGAGAAATGTGACGCCATCTAATCACAGTGCGTCACGACTCCCCAGAGAGGGGGATTGCATTTCAGGTTAGTTGTTGCCCTTCAACTTTTGCACAGGAATTTCCCGAATATGGCTAATAGCACGCAACTTCGTGTGACGCATCGGGAGTTGGATGCAATGATGGGAGAATTGCGGCTCGTGAATGGAAATCAAGTCTTGACTCAAACCAGCACAAAACGCGTCCCTTCCGGTGGCCAATGATACTGTGGACCTCATTTTGACTGGCATGTCGGTCCGTGCCGCCTCAGTGGATCATCCAAGCAAGGAGCCTCCTGAAAACATAGATGTTTTCAGCAAGCATGGGATAGCTAAGCAAATCCCAGCAAAGTATGCATGCCTTCAATACGTGACGATTATTGTCCATGTATTTTAGCAGTATTTGTCGCCACGTCGTGTATGCCCTAGAATTTTCAGTGCCAAACTAAGTCTGCCGTGATCGTGCCCATGCAAAAAAGCTGGTGCGTCAGCATCGAAAGATGTGGGCGCTTCCTTCAGTATCCAATCTCTCGGCAACGAAGTGACTGGCGTTGACAGCAGCATTTCATAGTATCCGCAGTAGTAGGCTATCGGCCATAAATCCAACGCCCCGTGCATACTGTGACTATGCGGCGTCAGACGTTTTATAATATGGCAATCGTTGACAGGTGAGTTCAAAGTGCATTGCATACTTCCGTGGATGGTACTTACATGTGGAAGTAACGGCCGGACACATAACCACACCACGGATATTCCGATGATGCTGGGTCTATTCTTCCTCGCTTGACATCAGGCATTGAGTCTTAGTGCTTGCTTTCAGTAAACTATATTTCGATCGGGGGGCTGAACAGGAAAATCGAGCTTCATGCATAAATTATCGTTCGTTCCACAACACAGTCCACAACAGTGGTACTTGTCGCACGACCCAGATCGGTACAACTTCTGGCGGCAGCTACGCAAAGGACGTCATACTTTGATGGATTGTTCTGGCTGGCTGCGCTGGACCATCTCACTTTTTCATTTTCCCCACATGAACCAAGCGATTTGCTGTTTTAATGGATGCGCGTCGCCGGCGTTACCTGACGCGACTAAATGTCTCCAGCACCGCAACCGCCTTTGCTGTGCAAGCGAGAACTGCACAAACCAGGTGTACGCCCGGGGCTACTGCGTCCGACATGGCGGGAAAAAGAATTGTATCGTCGATGGATGTGAATCGAACGCTCGAGCCATGGGCCTTTGCTCCCGCCATGCGCTGTACTCGACAAAGAAGCCATGCATTGAGGATAACTGCACTAACTTTGCCCACGCCAATCAGCGATGCGTGCGCCATGGTGGCGGCCGCAAGTGTAAAGTCGAGAATTGCCAAACGCTGGCACGTCTCGCGGGCTGCTGCCAACGACACTCCAAAATGCTGCAGTTGGCCCCAAAAGACCCCGAGCTCTTCGAAACGTTGAAAGACCTTGACGAGTCTATCCTTGACTGCGTCTTGAATTCGACACGACCTTTTGTTCTTCCAGCGTAGGTCAATGATGCTAGTACTAAATAAAATTATTGTGCCTATTGTAATTTGTGCAAATGTAGACCATAGTTGTGTGTATGAAACCACTTGGTGCAGAAGTGTATTTTCTGAAGTGATATGATACATGTATGCTCGAACCTGCAACTGGCTCCTGCAAAGCACAGGTTGGAAAACATCATGTTGCAAAAATGCGATTAGTGAAATGCATGTAAACGCTTGCAACCGGACAGCAAAACTGTGCAGGCATTCATGCTATTGCCATTGCTATTCGTTCAAATGTGTGTCGAATATCATTTAATTTAGATAGATAAGATGGTGTATACCCGCCATTCATGCCGCGAAAGGGCGTGTCGAGTCAAGAACACACTCCAAAATGGACTCGTCCAGTGCTTCGTAGTCCAAGTCCAAGTACACGTCGTTGGCAATCCATTCTTCCGTCTCCATTAGTGCCACGAGGTCTCGGTCGAAAGACACTGGCTCGGCGAGGAGTTGCTTTGAGTGGCGCTGACAGTAGCCGGCAATGCGAGCAAGAGTCTGGCAATCATCAACCTTGCACTTCCGGCCGCCACCGTGCCGCACACAGCGTTGGTTGGCGTGTGCGATGTTGACGCATCCACTCTCGCTGCACTGTTTTTTAGTGTTGCTCAGGCCATGCCGGGAGCAGAGTCCACCCGTCCTCGCGTTGGCCTCGCAACCTTGGACAAGGCACTGCTTCTTGCCACCATGGCGAACGCAGAGTCCGCGTGCGTAGACTTGGTTGAAGCAGTTGTCGATGGCACAGCAAAGGCGGTTCCGGTGGAAGCCGCACTTGTTCGAGTCCGGGAGCGCCGCGCTGTCGCAACCATTAAAAACGCACTTGGAGTTCATCATGAAGTTGGAGGTACTTTCTCGAAGTAGGTCAATTAATGAATGAGGTCAACAAGCGCGCACGCATGGCTAGGTCGAGCATGCCTTGACGACAACTTGTCTTGATGGAAGCTGCAAACAACTCGACAATCCAGTTCTTATCCGGATTAAATGAATTCTGACAACGTCGACGTGGCCGGTAGTGATGGTCTTTTCTATATTTGTTTTTTGTATTGACATATAAATGTTCAGTACATTGTTATGCTTTGTCGAAGAAAAGAATCAGCACAACCAGGCAATGCGAGTTGTCGTGGCATTTGCACGAGACCAGATATTTTGGAAATATTGGACCAACATAAATGACACGTACACGCAGCGCATCGTCACGGTGCATGGAGTTCTCATAATGGTCTAATGTGGTGTGTATGTGCAGTTCACAACTGTTTCCCCTGTGAGTTGGCCTGCTGCGTATATTTAGCCCTGCGTCAGGTACATTTGGCTTAATGTCAAGTCAATTTGGCCCAATGCCAAAGTAACGTAGCAATGGCGAACTTCTTTTGCCCAACGACGGAACATTTATGGCATGGTGTCACCAGCAATAGCCCGCACAATAAAACTATGAAAAAACATTCGGGAATTATCGTCGATCACTGGCGGTTCCCATTCATGACGAAACGATTATAATAAAGCCGCACCAGGTGTACGACGTACCGATGCAAGCGGCGGGAATCAATATCTCATTTCAAGCATGCACCCCTGCCTATATCGTAATCCCGTCGATATGCAGGTTTTTGCCCAGTTACGGCGCAGCATTCGAATGACGTGCACGCTGACCGCAATGCTAGGCGCCGTAAGATTTCTGTTAGCACTTAGCGTCACCTCACGTGGAAACTTGGCATTACGTCAGTAATAAGTGATGCCTTCGTCTTACTGGCACATTTGCGTGAAGACTGCGCCGACATTGACGGCACTTGGCTTGTACATTTGTTGAAGATTGTACGCAGTGACTTCAACTTATCCCAAGGAAGCCAAAAAATTTTATGCCAGCCACATCATACGTTTAATTGTACACTTGTGGGGTCAATCGCAAGCACTCGATAGGAGGACTCCATCGAGGGGAAAATGTAGTGGAACAATGACAATCCAAACGGTTACTTGAGTTCTAACCAGCTAACGCAATCATATGGCTTTCCAAGGAGTCCACAACATGCAGGTCGTCCTCGGTCCTTTAGGTCGGGGTAAACTTAAACTTAAAGCGCGACGACATCATTCAATAATCATACTATTCGTGAGAACGGAGTAAGGAAGCCCAAAAAGAGTTTCTCACCAGGAAGAGTTCAACGTTAGTCTGTGAACCCTGGAACCCGACGTGCCCTTCGTAGATGACGGGCACGAGCTCTTACTTCGCGTAGGCTAGTAAACCACGCATTAGATATACAGAAATGTACCACGTTTGATGAGCAAATGTCCGTTTGAATTTGAACAAGAGCTTTTAAGCGACGATCGGGTGTCAGCATTCCAGCTTGCTTGCTAACCCTGTAGGCGCGTGATGTGGCGAGCTGCAATAAGGTAGCGCATCGGTAATGTCCGCGCACACCATTCTTCATTTTTCGACATTGAATAGTATTTCAAGGCGCTCTTACAGAGGGATCACTTGTCCATCAAACAATGTTGCAAACTGAATCTTACACATGATTGGTCGCCGCACAACGATTGCTTGTTAGGAACGTGCTTTGATTGGTCATTGCAGGTGACGTGCAATACAAATTCCTTGTTGGACCCAGGGCCAAACCATATGTCGATTTATATATAGGTTCATGATTGTTTTTATGTCTTCCATTTTACGATTCACATGCGGGTCTATTTCTAGGGTCATCCGTCTACCAGTCAACCTTGGTTTTTCCCTAATTTGTCACCTAAATGCGGTCCGAAAACGACGCAGTCCTATTGCGCAGAGCAGTTTAGCCTCCACTATGCTATAGTTTCAAAGGCATCAATCAGCATCAATCAGAGGCTATATTGACGGCCTAATTGCTATCTGGCTTCCATGGACATAGTTTTACTTGCTCCATCAATTCGTCAACATAAGAGTTCGCGTAGTGCCTAAGTGTTTGTCGCGGCAATAATATCAATGCAACCAAGCGGGGATGTAATTGTGTTGCTTGGCAGCGATGGTCTGCTCGCGATACACGCCTGTTATCCGATTACATGTACCTAGCGTTGATGAGAAACAATCGCACTGAGAGCTAATGCGTCGTCCTGGTGGGTAAAAAGCATTGTAGTGATAGTTGCTTTAATTCATATGCCGTAGCGCCTTAAGGGGATAGTTAATTTTTTCAGGACCTGTAAATCTATTGCTCTCGACTGTGTGGTCAAAAGTAGTATCGTATATCGACCAAAAATAAGACTACAGACACGAGAGAGGTCTATTGGGTAGGTGTTTCATCAACCGTATTTTCATGTCAATGCCACAAGCACCACAACGTCCACAACGCATTCCACAAAGTACTTCATGTGCACCCAGTTCCCCATCGCAGGGCTCGTGTCCACATCTTCAACGGCTTTAGACGTTACAGACTGTAGTTCCCATTGAGTTCCATATGCTCCTCGAAATCGTCGGGTGAACGATGATTAACCTGCTGACTTGTGTCTAAACCATATTACTTGTGTCGATTCGAACAACCACCACGGTGGCAATTCGAAATTAGCATATTGAAACTTTCGCATCTGATTGGCTGAAAGGCCGATTGCTTGTCGAGCGCTGGATCCAATTGGGTCACGCCGAAAATGAATCCAATGCGACGGGAAATTGACCACAGATAGCGCGGATACAGCATCGACCATTCGCAATTTTGTGCAATGGAAACCACGAGTATGTGTCGCTTTAATGGTTGCAACAACGAGGCGCTTCCTGGCGTCGCCAAGTGCGCTTTCCACCGCCATCGCTTGCCGTGTGCAGTTGAGCACTGCAACAACATTGTATACGCCCGAAAGCTTTGTGTCCGCCATGGTGGTAGACATCAGTGCTCACACAGTGGGTGCGATGCCAACGCACGCGCCGGTGGCCTATGCGCACGCCATGCCAAAGTCCACGCCAAGCACGAGTGCTCAGAGCCATCCTGCACCAACGTTGCGCATGCCAGGACCAAGTGTGTGCGCCATGGCGGCGGGCGTCGCTGCACTGAAGCTGGGTGCTCTACACTAGCTCGAACGGGCGGCTATTGCCGTCGCCACAAGCCACTCGGTATTGAGGAGCAGCTTGAGTTGGACGCGCCAGTACTAGAAGATATTTTTGCGGCCGTTTCTGACATTCCGACATTCGAAGCCTTAGACGAGTCGATTCTGGACTGCATCTTGGCCACACCCATGCTCTCGAATTGTTAGATAACATGTGCATGAGGCACCTTAGAACATAATTTATTTAAAAACTTGATATCCGGAATCGCCTTCCTGCCCCGATTGGGGCGACTTCTAAACGTTACATGGGCGAACAATCTTATGCAATTGCTCTCATTCCCAGTGCTTCCTTGGGATTGATAGGTAGAGTATGTAAAAACACCTAGCAGGTATTTTGGCCCAAAAAGTTCTACGCTGATTTCGCTCAGTTTCTGAACTCTAGTAGACGAGGCCCAATTATGCACATGAATATTCGTGGCATTTGCTTCGAAGTTCCTTGATTTAGTCTCCGTGGTTATAATAACACGCTTGCCCCAGGACGCAATTTTATCACACAAGCACGCACACCAACGTACAACTAAAAATATTGTGTGGGCGCTGAAATTCCACGTCCCATTGCCAAAAGATCTGGCTCTCAGTGATGTCCAGAGTGGGACCTTCCATTGTCGTTATTCATCTTCAACGTTTTTTCACAAAATATTTGCCGCCCATGGCAAAGTCGTATTGGAGACGATATGCGAGGCCACCGAAACTTAAAGCCCTTCACTCATGTGAGCTCATGCGCTGAATGCTCATGAACAGCGTACACATTGTCCATGCCTAGCACGTTCATGTATATCTTATTCATTTTGACATTTGCTCACTTGGGACATGGACATTCAATGTTGCTTTCGAGGCTGCAACAAGGCAGCACTACCAACCTCCTCAAAATGTGCATTTCATCGCAACCGGCTCTGTTGCGCAGTGGATGCATGCAACAATCAAGTGTACGCTCGTGGTCTTTGTGTGCGCCACGGTGGCACCAAGCCCTGTATGATGGACGGCTGCGACGCCAACGCACGCACCGGTGGGTACTGCTCGCGCCACTCACTCGTGAACACAAAGAAGCAATGCATCGAGGCGGGCTGCTCTAACATCGCCCATTCCCGCAAAAAGTGCGTTCGGCACGGCGGAGGGCGTAAGTGCAAGATTGACGGTTGTGGAACATTGGCACGTATTGCTGGGTACTGTCAGCGACATTCCAAGCAACTCTTAAAAGATGCTATTGCTCCCGTCGATGCCGACAGCCTTCAAGACGTTGACAGCATTTATGACTGGCTAGCGGCCTCAACACCCATGAACCCTCAGTTGGAGGACCTCGACAGTCTCATTCTCGACTTCGTCTTAAAAAGCACTTCAGAGGGACTCATCATCACCGATAGAAGTCAAAGCGACGTATCTTTTGTCTAGATTTATTTTTACTGTTAACGTGCCATAACTTAATAATACGTCCGATAACGAAAACATGATTTGCAGGACAAATACTGAAAGCTACATGAAAAGTTGATGTGGAATGCGCTAAACATCGAGGCTCATTTTATCGCAAATACAGGTACACGTTTGAGTTGATACGAACAAAGTACTAGAATTAATAATATTGCTGGCTCAATTAGTTCCGAATTCGGCTTTAGGGTAGTCTTATACATACAAAAGATTTCAACTATATCGAAGCACCGACATTGGCATGATATTTCAGTTGGAAAACCGATCACCCTAAGTGTACTCAAGACACAGAATGCTTGGCTTTAGGGTAGCCTTCTCCATACAGAAGCGAGACTTCTTGTAAATACTGTTTGTACTCACAACGTGCTCTTGGGGTTTACCTCGTTCCAGCGAGCACATTTTTCAAATATTTTTAATCTTGGATAACTCATTTCAGGTATTCAGCGACTCAAAACTTCGATGTCAAGACCTGAGATTTGTGATGAGAAATATATAAATACGTTTTTACTTCGACCTCTCATGAAGATTTCAACGATTCAAAGCACCAACATTGGCATGATATTTCAGTTGGAAAACCGATTACCTCAAGTGTACTCAAGATGCAGAATCTTCGGATAGCGGGCCGCATTGTGAAGAAAACTAGCAACAAGGTAGCGTACACGCATCGGGTGTACAACTGAAGTTGCTGCTGAGTAGTATGAAAACCAAGACTTGTTGCTTCAATTGCTGCGCCAGCCCCGCTCTTTTCGGAAGCGACAAATGCAGCTTTCACCGAAATCGCCTCTGCTGTGCAGTTTCCATGTGTCGTAATCAAGTGTACGCCCGAGGGCTATGCGTTCGACATGGTGGAAAGAAGCAGTGCCTTATCGAGGGTTGCGAATCCAATGCGAGAACTCGAGGTTTATGTTCCCGACACTCGTCAAAGCGAACGAAGAAACAATGCATCATATCTGGCTGTGCCCGCATGGCTCACGCCAACCAGCGCTGTGTGCGCCATGGTGGTGGTCGCTTGTGCAGCATCCGTGGTTGTTCTACACTTGCTCGGATCGCCGGACTCTGTCAGAGACATTCCAAGAGTCACGTACAGAGTCCAAGAGGGGCAGGCGACGACAATTCATTAGAAGGAGTACATCGTCACGATGAAAGCACACTCGAGTCGGCAAATGATGATCTCGATGCATCCATTTTAACTTGTTTATTGGGACTCGACTAGACAATAATTTTGAATATTCGAGTTTCATGCAGCATGAGCTCCCAAAAGTGATTTAAGCAGATTGGACAACACATACCGGGAATGGTCATTGCACCAGAACTCTCGAGCCTAAGTGTAGCAAGAATATTACTCGGTTGCGACTGGGATTCCCCGTCGCGCCAAAGTTGGTGTAAGGTGTAAGGCGTTGGGAGCATCTTTTCCATTGTCTACGACCGCGTTCATTGTGTCGGTAGTCGCATAAGCCCATAGTTGGTTTCATCTAACGTGGATCGCAACACTTTCATCGTCAGACCTAATCAGTTTGATCAATCGTTTGTCGTCTTAAATAATTTTTATAGTACAAGAGATAAAAATGTTGCCCGCGGCTACAGGAAATACCACTCGATATCCAACGCGCATGCGTCTACATCGCTTGCCCCAATCAAGCAATCCAATATTGAATCGTCGAGAGGCTCAATAGCATCGATCCAATCCAAATTGCACTCCAAAAAGGCGTAGTTGGAGGTATCCATGGGGCTGTCAATGGCTTTGCTGCGGCTGTGGCGCACACATTGTCCTCCCTTGCGGGCAAGGGTTGTGCATCCCTTCGTCTGGCACTGTCGCCCGCCTCCGTGGCGCACGCATTTCCCTTTAGCATGCGCGGCATTTTTGCAGGTTGGTTCGGAGCATGTTCGTTTGGTGTGTACTTGAGTGTGACGGTAGCAAAAACCACCAGGCCTGGCGTTCGCGTCACAGTTGGGGTTGGCGCAACGGGGCTTGCCACCGTGGCGCACGCAAAGCTGGCGGGCGTATACAATGTTGTTGCAGTGCTCGACGGAGCACGGAAGGCGGTGGCGATGAAAGCTGCACTTGGCAAGACCCGTGAGCGCGTTGTTAGTGCAACCGTTAAAGCGGCAAGTCCCCGGTTGGGTCATGGTTTGCATGATACGAGGAATTGGCAAATGAGCACACTAACCCAATTGGCTATGGGACGAGAGAGATCCTATCGCCTTCGTGTCGGAGGCCTACAACTCAACAGTCGGCTCGACATCAACTGCTGGCACTATTCCTACGATGTGTACCACGGTGCTTACCCGGAACGACTGTCGAATACTGCGGAGTAGCATATTTTTGCATATGCACGTCAAGTTACATCCGATTTGCCCAACCAACAAAATACTGCTATAGAACCGAGTCTACTGAGATATATCTTGCAAAATACTGTAGTCTTGTGAGCTGAAACTAAAACGTTTTAAGTTTCGGTGGATGGGAACAATAATCGCGCACAAGTAATTCTGAAGTAGTGCTATTGTTGCACAAGAATGACGAGTTTCGCGCCCTCACGTTGATCAAGGATTCGTCGACTTCACTTTTCCAGGTTTACACGCCTATGAGATTTTAGCCGGGGGGCTGCAGCAAGAAATGCTTACTTCCCCAAAATATTACCAGAGTTGAATATTCTTGATATGTTTCCCATGTAATTGCAATGCATTGTATTTATCTGCACTGGTGGAAGGTCGGCAACTATTCACTTTTCTACCCTCGCCGTAATTTTCGTTCAAATACATGTTCTTGTATGTACTACGTGTACTTCGATCAGACCATCATCGTATAGTGTCTACTGGAAATGACACCTTGCACTTTTGGAACTTCGCATGACGTGATGAGTTGTCGAACGTCATCGCGACGTAACGACGACTCCAATCGAGTGCAGCCGCAGAGCGCAACATGACATGTGAGCATTGAATTAGATTCTTTTTTTGTGCTCATCTCGTTATCGAGAAGCTCAATTCTTCTTGTTTAACTATCATAATTGGTCAATGCTCATTCTTGTTTTCTCACTTTTATGGCTTCACGACCCAAGTAATGTTGCATGCTTCTTGTCGGTAGGCCAATAGTGATACTGAATCTTGCATGGCGCTTTCTCAAAAAGACAGGAAGCCTGACCCAATAATGGAACACCTTATACCTAAAAGTAAAGTCGTCGTCATGGCCCTTCAAGTTGTCTTTAATTTCCTTATGCCTTTAATATCCCTGGCAGCCCAGCTTGTGCAGTGCGAAATAGGGTGGCTTTGAGTGAGATATGTGAATTATTCACGTGAGTAAAATGATATCCAAGATTTTCCTCACCAGGTCACTTACCCGAGTCGCTGGTTCGATTCCCGCTGCGTGCGAGCCATGTCTTCCCCAACCAGCGTCGTGTGGTGTACTACACCAATTCCACTTTAATTTGGCCATTTGTCCGATATATTTGGCCAAACCCCAACTATATTGTGCCTAGTGTCCACTTAAATTGGCCTAGCGTCCAGTATATTTTGCCAAACGTCGGGTATATTATGCCAAGTGTCAACAATATAGTGCCAAACGCCAAATATATGTGGCCTAGCGTCACTTATATTTAGATAGGCATTAAAAAACTAAAAAAAAAACGTTGAGATCTTTGAACTGAGAATCATTTTCGGCGAAAGAAGCAGCGGCAAGATGCGAGAGGATGAACGAAGAGCTGATCGAGCCCGTGTCCGCCACGCCGCCGCTGCGCGAGCTAGCGAATCCCCTGTTGGCCACGCGGCCCAACCGTTATGCGGCTGACCCTCCACGAGATTGGGAGGCAGTCGCACCAGCAAACGACATCGAGCTTCGCACAGAACTACGTTCTAGCCGACGAGCTGGTCTTGAAAAGCTTGGGGATATCGTCGAACAAATCTCCAACAACAACATATCGACTACTTGCACATTCGTCGAGCAGGACTGTCAGGCGACCCACGACGAGCCCCGAGCTCGCTCGTTATTGGCAAGACGACGATCTTCAACGCTCTTGCAAACTGGCGTTTACGTACAAGAACGGTGCACTATGAGCCCAACTAGACGAACTCTCGAGTAAGGCCAAGCGCCCGGCGTTTGCTCGGCAACAGCTCAAAATCACGAGCTCCGACTAAGCTCGTATCTATAGATCGATGAAACCCATTTCACCTTGCTCACGGCGCGGCGCAAGATCCGTGACATCCGAGGG
>JNBR01002404.1:0-14795 GCA_002081595.1 Achlya hypogyna
CTACACCACCAACGCCGACCACTACACCGCCAACGCCGACGACAGCCAAAACATCTTCTAGCACCTCAGGGTCAACGGACAAGACATCGACGCCGACCTCGACACCACCGACCCCGACCACGGCACCACCGACCTCGAGCGCTACACCGCCAACGCCGACGACTGCCATAACATCGTCCAGCACCTCAGGGTCAATCGACAAGACATCGACGGCGACCACGGCACCACCGACCACGACCACTACAACGCCAACGTCGACATCGCCAACGGCGACGTCGACCACAGGTCAACTGACGGCAACCACGGTCCCTTCTTCAATGTCTGGGTCCGCTGTTGCCCCGACTTCATTGGAATCAACGAGCGAAACGTCAACACCAGCGCCAATACCGACGAGGTCGACTTTGCCAACAACGTCGTCGCCAGCATCCACCTTAATATCGGGATCTGGCACCTCGCCCAATACGGCCTCGTCAATGACTGGGTCGCCCGCGGCTCCATGGATACCATCCCCAACATCTTCCCCCACGTCTTCAGTGGGCACGTCTCCGAGGGTATCCGAAGCGGCGCCGGTGAGCGTGTCGAAGGCCGTCCCAAAAGAGCGCATGACGGCCGAGCCCGCGCCGGTGATGCCGTCCACTTGGCGAAAGAAGTCGGCACCACCAGCTAGAACGGCAATAAAGAAAGTTGGCTTCGTCGCGCTTGCGCCGACGTCAAGCACTGGTTCTGGCTTCGAGGCTTCGTTGTGGTCCCTCTGGATCGCGGGGCTCATCGCGTGGGCCCTCAGCAGCATTGGGCCGCTCATCGCCTCCTGAAGGGTCGTCTCGTGTCCTAATTAGAGCTTCTTTTGGGATTTTGTGCCCATTTTTGAGCATTTGTTCGAGACCAGCGACGAAGTCGCGATGCTGAGCCGCCGCGAGATGTCTACGTGGCGCATCGCCGCCGGGCGTATCCAGCGCAAATGGGTTGGCATGAAGCAGGCATGCCGCAAGCTTGACCAACTTGTCTTATATGTGTGCTTAGCGGACAACGTGGCGCTTCAAGCAGCGCAAGAGCGGTGTTGTGTTTCAGGTCGACGGCAACGACGCCCCAGGCGAGATGCACCTTCGAGTATGTTCTGGTCCACGTCTTGCATAACAATGGACTCTGCAGAGCAAGCATGTGCCGCTGGATGACATTTCCTTCTGCCACAACGTGCTCGCCAATGCGTCGCCAGAAACTCTCAATGGCATCCTCGGAGCGATCTCGCCCGAGGGCTCGGACCGCTTCTGCTCGACCATGACGTGCTTTATGTTCCACAATTGTGCACCTCGCGTCCGATCCTTGGTTCTCGATGTCCTCTCCAAGACGCGCCTGCCTGACATCTCGTACGTCTTTGGCGGCACGTGGGTTTCATGGTCGGTAGGCTGGCCAACCGGGGCGTGATCATCCGATCCATCCAGCAGCAGCTGCTATCGCCGCTCGTGCGCCAAAAGGCCGAGTATCAGCTCGCGGCCTTCAACATCCTCCGGGGCACCTCGGGACTCGACCTCACGCTGCTCAAGGAAGACATCAACGCCGAAAACAGCCTCAACGCCGCCAAAGACGGCTTCCGTGGCGGCGACCTCTACCAGCTCATCTACGGCTCCAAAGACATCACGCAGATCGTTTCCATCATGCAGCACATCGCCATCGAGTCGCTCAAGGTGTCGATGTCGCACGCCGATCGGCCGCTCGTCAAGATCATCAGCGACATTGACGACACGCTCTTCCCAGGGTACAGTTGGATGTGCGGTGTCGGCCTCTCACCCGCCTCCTGTAGCTGGGCAGATCAGCGCTACCCTCCGCATGTCCTGTACCCCGGGGTTTCGCACCTGTACGAGGCAATCTCGCGCGGCGTTGACAAGACTCCGGCGGTGACGTTCCTTACGGCGCGGCCCCGCGGGTGGCTGAGCGTCGGGCGCACACTAACTGCCGACCACCTCGTGAGCCTCGGCGTTACCAACCCAACGGTGCTCAACGGTTCGGTACAAGGCCTCGTGAGCAACACCAAGATCGCCGGGTACCGTGCCCGCAGATTTCGCGCCTCACACCTCACAGGCTCAAGCTGCAAAACTTCGAGCGCTACGCCACGCTTTTTCCCGAGTACAAATTTGTTTTCTTCGGCGACAGTGGCCAGGGCGACGCGCTTTTGGCGTCGCGCCTCCTCGAGCTCTACCCGACCAAGGTCCCCGCCGCCTTTATCCACGACATCACACCGGACCTGCCGACGACGGGCGACGGCGGTAGCAAGGCCGCCTACCGCGCGTACGCACCTGCGGGACCCACGCGTCAACTCACGCCCTGGTCCGTAGGCAAGGCGTCGAGTTTTACAAGACGTACGCCGGCGCAGGAGCCGCCGCTTATGACAAAGGCCTGATTTCTAAGGACGACTTGAAGGCCCTCGCCACCCTCTGCAAACTTGAACTCGATGCCATCCCGTTTACAGGCGCGGACGCAGCGGCCAAGCGCGAGCGTCGGAAGACCGAAATGACCCAAGACTGCAGCGCTATCGAACTTAAATTAACAACATCGCCCGCCTAGAGGTCCAGGGGGGCTTGAAACTCGGCTTCGAGAGGTGTCTTCGCATGCTTCCGCCGGCGAGGGCCCTTGCGGTGCTGCCCCGTGTGGATCACCGGCGGGTGCACGTGACCATGGCGTCGGGGGCGGACGTCATCGTCGAAGAACGGCGGCAGCGGGCCTTTGCGGCGATGGACATTCTCGGGGGGCAGCAGAGGTGGCGGGTACTCCCAAGGGGCCGGTGCCATCTCATACGGGTACATCGCGTAGGCTTCGTGCATGGGGGTGTACAGGAGGGGTTCTGGGGGCATGTACAGGGGGTGGCAAATGGGCATCGGACACGACTGCGCGTACATCGGCGCGTACGAGTAGTACGGATCGAGAATCGGTGCTGGGATGCTGCGAGGGGCCGAGTAGCATGCCCACTGCGGTGACGGCATAGGCAGCATGGGCACCCGGTGGCGGTGGCACGGGCTTCGGCGGAGCGGTGGCGGCTACATCTTCGCGTGAGAGCCTCCCAATGAGAGCCAGGCACCTCAAAGGCCGGGTCGAAGGCGTCGCCCGTCACGAACGGGTGGGCAAGCGCCTGCTCGGGTGTCCATCGCTGCGCCGGGTCGACGACGAGGAGGCCGCGCAGGAAGTGGCAGAAGACGTGGCGCGCGGCGATCTCGCGCTCGCGCTCGTCGGTCGACGCCGAACGCGGAATCGGGTACGCGCGGACGATGTCGCCGAGGACCGAGTGCTTGAAGTACCGCTTCGAGACGGTCGGGGTCGTTCGTGTCTCGGCTGCGTATTCGTCGGGTGTCTTGAGGACGTGGTTGGCGTGATAGAAGCGACGGACGTTGCGCCCAGCGTCGAGCATGTGCGGAGGAGGGGCGTCGATGGTTTCGACGATGAGCCGTAGCTGGTCGTAGTCGGACACCCCGGGGAAGAGCGGGAGGCCCAAAAACATCTCTGCACTACAGAGTATGCGTAAGATGAGGTGCGCATGCCAGACATGCCTGATGCAGCCAAGCGACCACATGTCGATGGCGCCATTGTAGGGCAGACCGAGCAGCACCTCGGGTGACCGATAGAAGCGCGACTGAATGTACGAGTAGACGGTCTCGTCCTCGTAGCAAGCCGACCCGAAATCGACCAGCTTGATCATGGGTACGCTTCGCTTCGAGAGGTCAACGTCCGTAATTGTGAACACGCTTTCGCCGCTGTTCATCCGACATGAGAGAAAGTACACTTTAGGGAAGGCACCCACCCGCAGAGGAGAATGTTTTCTGGCTTGAGGTCGCAGTGGATGACGTTGGACTCTCCGAGCACGACGAGACTCTTGAGGATTTGGATCAAGAAGCCGCGCACAACTGTGAGTGGGAGACCTCGAAACTAGGTACGGTGATCCCATCAGCAGGGCACTGCGTCACGTACGCTGTTCTGGGTGGTGAGTTCGTACAGATTGATGCTAAGAAGCTCAAAGACGAGGCAAAGATGGTTTTGGAACATAAAATGGTCCCGCAGCTGCACAATGTGCTCAGAGCCGTCGGTTGAGGACGCGCCGCAAAGCTACGCGATGCATGAGCACGGTGTTTTCGGCAGTGCGTACCATCATGGAGACATGGATCTCAACCAGCGCCTGTTTGTAGTAAGAAGGATGATTGCGGATAATCTTGATCGCGACGAGCTCCTTCGTATCGACATCTTGGCAACGGAAGACTTGGCCGAACGTGCCCTGTCCGAGAAGATCCAACACTACAAATGTCCGAGGTCGACCCGTCCGACTTCGGACACCGAGCAGGTCGCGCACGCGCAGCACTATGTTGTTCTCAGCGTTGTCCCAGCCATTATTGCCTGTGACGCGGCTGTTCTTGGTCAGGACTCGGCGCTCGACTCGGGGCGGGCTCTCGTACGCAAGACCGCACTTGGCGTATGTCTCGGCGAGGTGCGTCGTAAGGCGATTTAGTGGCGTCAGTCGTACAGGCGGCGCAGTCTCGTCATCCCGGGGCGCCGCTTCATTGTCCTCAGCTATCTCCGCGCGCATGGCCGCGGTCGGTGGGATAAAAATACAAGATACACCGGTTCAAGATACTGGCCAGCATACAGTAGAAGCCGACATTAACGGCTCGGCCAATAAAAACGCCGCGTCATTTTATTCTCTGATTTTCAAATTGTTTTTGCCTATTCCTACCTCGATACAATATTCAAGCTTTTCAGACGTCGATTTGAAAAAAATGACACGTTGGACACAATAAAAACGAGATGTGTTTGCAGCGTCCCAAAACCGTCGAACATTTTTTGTTTTTGGTTGCCACCAACAAAAAATGACGAACTTTAATACAAATATCGAGGTATTTTGTATTTGATGTTTTGAGGCAACTTTTCGACGGATGCAAAGCCAATTGGAGCCAAACTCGGCAACCGTTCAGCTCGACCTTTCGACGAAACCGATTTCAGACAGTTTCGCGACCCACTGGCCGGTTCGTTGGCTGGTTCGGCGCCAACCGGTCAGCGATTTTACACTGATGGGCAGCCGTGAAGGCGTGAAATGTGAAAACTGAGCACTCCGATTCAACGGCGCCAGTGGCACCAGTCCTCATGCGCCATCATTTTGACTAGGAGGCTTCGAGTCAAATTGGGACCCTCAACTCTATTTGCATAGGTACACATTGTGGCCGCGGGTTTAAGTACACCAGTTGCACGCCAAAATCACTACCCCAGCGAGTTTTAACGACATAAAATCTACGCTACGGGTGGCATTTGGTACTAAATTAGCTAATCCACGTGTGTTTGTACTATGGTTGAAAGAAACACGGACATGCGTGTGGGATCTAGCGCTCGGTTCGCCAGGGACACGAGCGCACTTTGGACTCAATGCAACATTCAACACGCCTTTGATGAATCCTTTATTAGGTGCGCATACTTGGTATGTGAATAGTGCACATCTTTGAAGACGTGCATAATCCTGAGTACTGAAGGCGCGCCCATTGCATCTGAGCGGAGTGCAAGACGACGGCCCCGGAGAGCTTGGCTTTTCTATACTATATAAAATTCAAGTTTGCCGTTTTTGTGACACCCCCTACCCTCTGACCAGGAATGGGGCGCACCAAATATTGTCTCTTTCGTCGGCAGCCCGATGCAGTTCCTCAAGAGCACTGTGATGGGCCTTGGCTCGGCCTTTACAATGGGCAGCGTGGGTGGGCTCCCGTTCTCACTCGACACGGCCGAAGCCGAGGCCAAGGACGTCCTTCCAGACTTCTTCCTACTGCACGGGAAGGCCAAGAGCGACGCTAGCGCCGTATCCGTCTTCAAGTCGAAGCAGCCATCGAGCGCTCTGTCACAGAATGCGCTGCGGCGCATGAAGACGCTGCGGCATCCCAATGTCCTTGCTTATATTGTACGTCCCCCTCACCCCTCATCGACCCAACGGGTTGCAGGACGGCATCGACGTGCCCAACAACGGCCACGTGTTCATTGTTACGGAAGAAGTTCAGCCACTTGATGCATACCTCGAGGATATTCGCGCGCAATATGGAAGCAATAGCGAAGAGGAAAAAGTTCTCGTCGCCTGGGGGCTCCGCTCCATTCTTTCCGCGCTCAAGTTCCTTAACAATGACGTCAAGCTCATTCATGGCCGCCTCAACCCGTCGAGCATCTTTGTCACCAAGGTTCGCGATCAATCTGTCCCGCTGTGCGTACCAACTGGTTTAGGGGGGTGAGTGGAAGCTTGGAGGCTTTGAGCTCACAGGCGAAGCGAACATGAACGCGCCTTTCGTTCAGTACGACCACACGGTAGACCCACGATTCAAGGCGCCGGGTACGTCGCTTCCACTAGCAAAGCTCATTGTGGCGGGCAGAAATTGCTCGACGCGAATGGTCCTCGGTTTTCGGTGGTCCAACGTATGCCGTCGATATGTTCGCGCTTGCGTGTGTCGTGATCTTCGTGCACCATCCCCAGTTTTCATCCGCATCCAGCGACAGCGGGCGCGTGCCGTCGGGCTTGGCAACGCTCGTTAAGCGCAGCACGGACAGCAGCCCTACGCGCCGCCTCAACCCAGAGCAAGCGCTGCAGAGCGCCTACTTCGACCTGCGCTTTCTCAAGCAAATGAGCTTCCTCGACGAACTTGCGATCAAGTCGCCAGACGAGAAGGTCGACTTCTACAAGGACCTCAGCGCGCACATCGATGCGCTGCCCAAGCACACTGCGCTATTCAAAGTCCTGCCGGCGCTCAAGGCCGTCGTGGACTTCGGCATCGCTACGGGTGGTAAAGCTGGCGGCAACTACAAGCTCGACCCGTCCGAGAGCCACATGCTTCCTGCCATGGTTAAAATCGGTAGCCAGCTCGCCGTAAGACCCCTTTATAGACGACGAAGGACCAACGCTGATCTGTAGCCCGAAGAGTTCAAGGACCAGGTGCTTCCGACGCTCATCAAGCTTTTCGGCTGCAACGACCGCGCCGTGCGGCTGCAGCTACTGCAGATGATGGAGTCGTTCGCCGTGCACTTTGATGCGAAGCTCGTCAACAGCTCGGTGATCTTCGACAACATTTGCACGGGCTTTCATGACACGTCCGCTGTTCTGCGTGAGTACACGGTCAAAAGCATGCTGCACATCGCGGACAAGCTCTCGGACACCAACCTCAACACGAAGCTCATGAAGTTCTTTGCAAAGTTGCAGGTGCCGTCGCCTGCCGTCTTGCGTCCGTTCACCACCGGTAGACGGACCCAGAGCCAGCCATCCGCACCAACACAACCATCTGCCTTGGCAAGATCGCGCCGCACCTGAGCGCCGCAACGCGAGGAAAGGTGCTGCTCCCGGCATTCTGCCGCGCCCTCAAGGACCCTTTTCCCCATGCGCGCCTCGCGGGCCTTCGCACTCTTGTCGCCTGCGACGTAGGCTGCCTCGCATGGCGCTGGCCTCACAAGCGATGACAGGAGTACTTTACGTATCAAGACGTCGCGTGTGCCATCATCCCGGCCATCTCGCCGCTTCTGCTCGACATCTCCCCGAGCGTGCGAGACGAGGTAGGCGCATGGAGCGAGGAAGGAGGCAATCGTACGCGGATAGACGATGACGTGCATGGCGGACTACATCAAGAAGATTAAGGAGGAGGCGGCGCAGATGAACGTCCGCGAAGCGGAGGAGCGTGAGCGACAGCTTAACGAAGAGCCGGTGCCGGCGCCGATTGAGCCCGCCCCGACCTCAACGAGCTCCTCCTCGTCGTGGCAGCAGCCGCCGAACAACTCAACGCCGTCGTGGCAACAACCGTCGTATGCCAAGCCCAAAAGCACGTCGTCGTTCAGTGCTCCTGCCGACGATTTCGGTGACGACGGGGATGCGTGGGGGGACGACCTAGACGACCTGACGAGCCCAAAGACGGTACCGGTGCCCGCTGCAACGTCGCGGAGACCGCCTGCCGACGCTGGGTGGTCTGCTGCGCCGCCCAAGCCCGTCCACGTGACCCCGCCCAAACCTACGAGTACCTCCGCAGGAGATGACTTTTTTGGGGACTGGGGCGCCCCTTCGTCGACAGGATCTTCATCCCGAACGAGTTCGGGCTCGATGAGTTTGCACAAACCACCGGTTATGACTGCTCCAGCTGTCAAGACGCCAATCGTAAGTGCAGCGGAGCCCAAGAAGTCCCTTCAAGAGCGCCGGGCCGAGGCTAAGGCCAAACGCGAGCCGCTTGGCGCGATGAAGTTGCAAGCCAAGCCCAAGGGCGGCGACAACTGGGATTGGGATATGTGAATATGTTCAGAGCTTGCTCGCGGTTTGCGGAGCCATTATCTTGCACCATGTCGTTTCTCACATCAGAGCGAGCGCATTCTTGTTGAGAGCGTTCCCATCGAGATGAACCTTTCCCACATTCGCTGGTGGAAGTTCGCCATGGCAATGGCTGGCATGGAGATCTGGCAGCCTTCTTATTCCGCCCTATCATGCAGCTGTGGCACGCAGTCATTGGTCTTGCTCTCGGCGCAAATCGAAACAGTCTCCCTGTCGTCCCGCGGCCCCTCAGCATCGCAGCGGGCGTTCGAAGGGCTTGTCGTGGCGATCGCTGATTCGTCCACCTCAGCCGATGCCGAACCCGGCGTTCCATCGTTTGGGACGCTCGGAACTGTATTGCCACAAGCGTTCACAGCTAGCGCCCCAGCAACAAGCCCGTGCATCCGAGCTCTGCTCTGTGGAGGCAAGCCCGGCGTGTACCCGTGGTCCGACGGTGTTGTCCATGGACCTTCCGTCGTCGCCTTCGATCCATATCCAGTGGAAGAAAAACACGTAACGGCCCAACGCGGCTGGTGTTACCAACAACCCGTTGCACACACCATTGCGCACGTTTAAAAAACTTCTGGCAGAGACACTGGCACTGAGTATGCTTTATTTTGTGAGGTTCAAAATAATATTCCCGCGATCTTGCCGTGCTCAATTTTAAGGAAACCATTTGCGGAATAAAATTCGAGCATGACAATAATTGAACGCGTCGATACAAATGTACAGAGGAAGTTGCACATGTCAAGGTCTGCGCCTTGAAACGGAATTCTATTTTCAATCGAATTTTGAGCCGCTCACGGGTTGTGTTGGCGCAATTTGATTTGGTCGGTGCCTCGTCTCGCGTTGTGATTGGCCCCCTGCATAGTCCTTGCTATTTGGCAATGCAATATAGAGAATTGTATGGAATGGTGCAGAAAGCAAGGGCAATCGAGAACATAGAAATTCGAAGTCACGAAAGAAGAAGGGGCGAGGGTCGGTGCTCAGTTTTCTTTTTGCAGTCAGCACAGCCAAGTCGAGAACCATGGGCATGGCCTTTTCGCGCGTGTTCGAGCGCCTCTTCGGCAAGAAGGAGATGCGCATCCTTATGGTTGGTCTCGATGCCGCCGGCAAGACCACCATCCTCTACAAGCTCAAGCTCGGTGAGGTTGTGACCACCATCCCGACCATTGGCTTCAACGTCGAGACGGTCGAGTACAAGAACATTAGCTTCACCGTGTGGGACGTCGGGGGGCAGGACAAGATCCGCCCGCTCTGGCGCCACTACTACCAGAACACACAGGGCCTCATTTTCGTCGTCGACTCGAACGATCGCGATCGTGTTGACGCCGCCCGCGATGAGCTGCACCGCATGCTCAACGAGGATGAGCTTCGCGACTCGATCCTGCTTGTCTTCGCCAACAAGCAGGATCTGCCCAACGCCATGAGCGCCGCCGAAATGACGGACAAGCTTGGCCTGCACGGTCTCCGCCACCGTCAGTGGTTCATCCAGGCGTGCTGCGCCACTACCGGTGATGGCCTCTATGAAGGCCTCGACTGGCTCTCGGCCACTCTCCAGAAGAGAAAGTAAACTGCTAGTTTGATCACGTAGTTTTGCATTCGGTTTATATTTTAGTTTGCCAACGCGGAAACGATTTATTCTAATACAGCGACTCTTCTGTTTGCAACTACATCCATGACGTAGTGCCGCCGCTCCATCGCCCACCACTGTACCCCATCGAGCGCGCCGATGACTCCGAATATTTTGTGGATTATGTGCGTGCGACAAACCGCGATCAACGGCGGTCACAGCGTAGCGAACTTGAGCTCCTTGGTTCACGATGTCGATCTTCCGCATAACTGCAGGAAGCTTTGACCTGAGTCTGTTCAGGCTCTGGACAAGAGCTTCAGCAAACAGCGACAATGACCAAATTGTTGCATTTACACGTTGGCGAATGAAACATTCCGTTCTCAGCGGTGCAACTCCGTTTATGGACCTTCGCCGAGCATGAGGTTCACGCGCTTCATGATGTAGTCCTTGGACGGATCGTATGGGAGGTCTTTGCTGGGAATCTCGAGCACAGTCGGGATTGTCTGCTCGTACGCGTTGAGAAGGTGGCGGATCTCCTCAGCGATCTAACCATTATCATAGAACGACGGCTCTTCCCATTCACGCGAGCGTACGTGCTGGTTGATAAGAATAATGGCAATGTCATCGCGGCTCGATAGCTTCCGGAACGCGTCCTCGATGACCGAGATGGGCGTGGCTACAAGTAGAATTTTGTCAACTTCGCCGGCCGGAACCGTCGAATAGTCAACGTACTTGGCTTGACGACAAGGAAGTTGGTGCCTTCGGCCGTGCGATGGCCGACGCCCGCGAGGATGAAGCCTGTTACCGTGTCCTCGTCGCCGATGACACCGACTAGCTTCGTGCCCTCCATGCTGCTTGAAGAAATGACCACAAGTCAATTAGCGGAAATCCGGCGTTGTTTTAAACAAAAACAGCACCTCATTAAAATGTTTTTGGTAGAGCACTCTTTATTTTCACATAGTATATTTATTATTCTGTTTGAAAGTCATTAGAAAATTCGAATTTAATTATGCAGCAGAACAAATTCTATTATTATAATAACCCGGTCCGAAAACCCGGAGCAACCGGAACGATGGAGACTCGGCGCAAGAGCTACGAGCCGGCGTCCATCGCGCAGTACTACGAGAGCATCGCGGATTGCGTCGCCTTCAACGGCGCCATCGAGCGCCAGCGGTGGCGATGACCTTATCCTCTGGCCTTCTCATGCAGAGCCGTAGGAACTACGATCGCAAGCGCCGTGCCATTGTCCAAAGTGTTGGATACGAAGCTGTGCTCAACCGAGCCAAGCGCACGCAGCTCTCCTTCTCATCGTACGCGTCGCCAAGCACGAGCAGCATGTCTACTGGCACTGCATCTTCGGTGCGCACTTGTACCTTGAACGATGCGCCATCCATGGCTAGATGAGCACTTTAAAGCCGGCGCCGACACTTGCTTCTAACGCGATCAAGATGCCCCAGGCGACGTACACGCCCATGATAGACCCAAAGCAACTGGCGGCTAAGTACGGCAAGGTGCCAACTACGTCGGCGCCTTCGACGCTCAAGCCCATGCTGCCCACCGATGCAGCCGACGGCAAGGCCACGTTTCCTATCGGCACCGAAGTCGTCATTAAAGTAGTAGTAGCTGGCTCCTCCGGCCGCGATTGCCCACGCAAGGGTCTCATGCTCATGTATGTAGGCTGTCGACAAGCTCGCTGCGTATGGGCTGTCGCAGCTCACAGGAAAGAAGGTACGCTGGTTCCCAAAGTTGGCTAGTGACAGGCGCTGCAGGGCAAAGTAATCTCGGTGCCGACGGCCAAGGGCCAATTCCTGTACGGCGTCATGTTCGAAAACACGCTGCAGCACGTGCCGGTGGAGGCGCTGGCCGCCGTGGACGCGGCGTCGGTGGGGCAGATGAAGCTGCCTGCTGCAAGTCAGCTCAAGATCGAGCACTCGTTCCACATGCACCGGCTGATGCAGGACCAGTTCAAGGAGATCCAGGCGCTGCAGAAGCAGCACGCCGAGTACCGACAGGCCAACAACACGGCGGCAATGGCCGAAGTGCAAAAGTCGCTCTCCGTCCTGCGGAACCTCCATCTCTCGCAGATCCGCGCGCTCAAAACCAAGCAGGAAGACGAGATGCGCCAAAAGGAGTTCAGTTGAAAAGGCAAAGAAAGCAATGTGCACACATGGAGGTTAAGACAGCGGACTACAGGGGTAGATTGGGCCTACGGCGCGGCCGACGTGTAGCAGTCGTACGTGAGCTCCTTGGCGTGCGGCAGCTCGCGCTGGGGGATGCGGTCGAGACCGTTGGCCACCTGGTCGACGGAGGACGCGATGCAGTTGTTGATGGCGTTGATGAGCGCCTCGTTCGCCGCGATCTCGGCGCGCTTGGCCGCGTTGGCGGCCTTGAGGGCATCGATCCGGTCCTGGAAAGCTTGCTTCACGAGTGCCACGAAGTCGGGCTTGGGTAGCACGAGGAGGTCCTCGGGCACCCCTGTGCTGGCAGCGACCATGCAGCTCGTGACGTTGGCGAGGAGGGCGGCGTACGGGCTCGGACCCACGGTCGTCCAAGCATCCGCGTAGCAGCTCTTGAGCAGCAGGTAGTGGTCCTCGATGACCTGCGTCTTGAGCGCGTTCAGGCTGAGCGCGAGGGCGAGATCCCGCCGCTCGTTGGCGCTGAAAACGGCCAACGCCGTCGCGTACGAGGAGTTCGCTCCGAGCTGCACGGCGGTCGGCGCGCCAGAAACGTCCGTGTCCGGCGTCACCTTGACACAGTTCTGCGCCATGTACGCCTCAAAGCCGACGAATTCCTCTGCGCCAAGTAGATGGTCGGGGCGCTTCGCGATGGCGCCAAAGGCTTCGGCGGCGCACTGCAGCGTTTGGTCGTAGGTCTCGCGGATGGCGAAAAACTGTGTCTTGGAGGTGCCAACCTGTGCGAGCGCGGCGTCGCGGGCGGCCACGATT
Organism: Achlya hypogyna; assembly: GCA_002081595.1. Taxonomy (NCBI): domain Eukaryota; phylum Oomycota; class Saprolegniomycetes; order Saprolegniales; family Achlyaceae; genus Achlya; species Achlya hypogyna. The sequence goes on from JNBR01002404.1 coordinate 12,803, forward strand.
ACCTCGTCGACCTCTGCCTCGCTCACGAAGCCATCGAGGTTCTTGTCGTAGCTGCCGAAGCTGGCGGTGGTGGCGCTCATGCATGTGGTGTTGACCCACGACACCAGCGGCGCCAGATTCTTTGGGGCCACGGTACTCTTTTGGCCGAAGACCGCGAAACCGATGCCGAGGCACGAGTCAAGCGCCGTGAAGTAGCTGCCAAGGTACCCAAGCACGATGGAGCGATCGCTCTCCGAGTTGAACCAAATGGTCGACACGTTGGCTTCGAGCGCCGATTCGACGTTCGCTACGATGCCTGTGGCGTCGTCTAACGTCACAGAGCCACTGAGGCCCGCGATCTGCACAAGCGCTTGAGAGGCGTCTCGTAGCAGCTCCTGGCGTGACGGCTCGTAATTCGTTGGCGCAGGCGTCGGCGGCGAAACCCAGCTTGTCGTTGGCAGCTCGGTGGTCACTTCGGGCGTCGGCGATACTGTTGTGTCGGCCGGGGTCGGAGCCTCGGTGGTTTCCGTGGGCGTCGGAGCCTCGGTTGTCTCTGTGGGCGTCGGCGATATTGTTGTGTCGGCCGGGGTCGGAGCGTCGGTGGTTTCCGTGGGCGTCGGGGAGTCGGTGGTCTGGTCGGGAGTATACGTCGTGGGGATGGTCGTATTCGGCGCGAAAGTCGTCGGTGGCGACGTCGGGGCTGTGACCATGCAGACGTGACGGACGTTGTACAGCAGGATCTGGACGTCGTCGAGGCTGAACTGCTGGTTCGTCGGGTACAACGCGATGCCTTGCTGGGTGCAGTTGATGAACTGCGTCGAAGCCTCGAGTGTGTTGGTCACGTAGTTGACAATGTCTGCGGCCGAGTACTTGGACTGCAATGGCAGTGGTGGGGGCGCCAGCGTAGACGGTGGGACGATCGAACCACAGTTGACTTCGGCCCACTCGAGGACAGCCTTGAGTTCGTCGTCCGAGGTGATAAAACTGGATGGGTACAGCTAGGAAGTAAATGAGACCCTCTGATGGAGCAAAAGAGGTCGGTACCTCGTTGAAACCCGTCGCGAGGCAGTTTTCCTTGGCAATGTAGCGCTCAGTAACAGCTGCTTCAGCTGCGGTAGCCGCTTGCTTGATGTCAGCGAGGGCCTCGTTTTGCAAGTTCTTGAGATAAGTCAGGACTTCAGGCAAGGACAGCTCTCCGTTTGCATTTGTGTCCAACGACTGGAATAAATTTGACCGAGTTGCGAGCGGCGTCGGTGCTGTCGTGGGACTGGATGCTGACGGTTCTGCGGTACTTATACCGTCGCCAACTGCAGGCTCCTGCGTCGAGGGGGCTTCGGACTTTTGGTCCTCCGGAACTGGGGCCACTGTAACTGTGGGGCAATTCGTCGTCGGCTCAGCTGTGGCGACGTCAGAGCTCGGCGCGGGGGCCTCTGTCCCAGGGCCCTGCGTCACGCCACCTCGAGTCTCAGGCGTATCAGTCACCGCGGGACCAGGCGTCGTCGGCGTGGCGGTGGTGGAACCTGCCGAAGGCGCGGGGGGCCCCGTCGTTGCTTCGTCGGAGGTTGGAGCCTCAGTCACCAAGGGGCCAGGTGTCGTAGGCGTTCCGGTAACGGAGGCAACAACTCGTGTTGAAGTTTCTGTGAAAGCAGCTTCGGTTGCCTCGGGAACTGGGGCCTCCGTTGCAGGGGCCTCAGTAACGGGAGCCTCTGTCACAGGTGACTCTGTTGCAGCGGCCTCCGCGCCCGGCACCAGGGTGGCAGGCGCCTCAGTAGCAGGTGCCTCCGTAGCAGGGGCCTGGGTGGCAGGGGACTCTGTGGCTGGTGCTTCCGTTACAGGCGCCTCAGTGGCAGGTAGCTCCGTTGCAGGGGCCTCAGTGGCAGGGGCCTCAGTTGCAGGTGCTTCCGTGGCAGGGGCTTCGGTATTAGGCGTCTCGGTGGCAGGCGCCTCAGTAGATGGGGCCTCTGTTGCAGGGGCTTCGGTAGTAGGTAGCTCTGTTGCAGGGGTCTCAGTAGCA
>JNBR01002405.1:0-132370 GCA_002081595.1 Achlya hypogyna
GTGCAAAACTGAACATGTTTGTGTAATGGACCTCGTGCTGGTGTCGTGACGACGGGAGCTGTCCCAACGGTGGTGTTGTCGTGGCATCGATGACAACGGCGCCTGAATCACTAGTCCTAAAGCAACGGTGTTGGTGTCTATGCAACCATGGCAACGGCACCTGTGGCGACGGTGGTGGTGTCGTTTCAACGGTGGCTAATCTCGTTCGTCATTGCCGCCACGTCGTGTACGGCGAAGTGGACGGTCTAGGGTGATAACTACTGCCAACGCCGCACGGGCCCATCGTTGCTTGCTACGTGTGCCCTCATCAGTGCCTACCCCAGCGAAGGCACGCTTACCGGTGGCCACAACGTTACGTAAGAACCAGGCTGGCGTGCATTGCGGCGGCGAAAGCACACGCTGGGCAAGGCAAAATGCCATCGACATGCAGTAGAAACCATGGGTGTGGAAAGGAGCCGCTGTGCCGACGCTGTCGCGGGTCAAGAGCCGATACAGTACGTCATCAACAGCCTTGCGCGCACGCTACCTGAGTCTCGAACTGCTTGTTTGTAGCAAATGAATGTGTTCGGCGCTCTGTCGTGTTTTCTCTGGTTTACCGCACATAGTCACGTACTTCGGTCAAGAAGGGGTAGGTCCGAGTTGCACGTGTCGCTCGAGAGTTGGCGAGGCCCTGCGGGCCTACCCTCCTCTGCCTGAGCGTTCCTTCTACAAAGAATTCCAAGTGAGTACTGAACTGGGGCTTGTTCCCGTCAAGGCACGGCCTACGCAAAAGCCAACATACCACCCCCGCTGCGCATCGGTGTGCAGGCTTTATGGGCTGATGCACTATCGGATTCGAGCATTTTAAAAGGTCTACATCTAGACTTTATAAGAGTGATGCCACTAGCCCAGAGACGATACTTAAGTGCCACCAAGGGCAGTCAAGTCGGCAGCACCGGGCCCAAGGACGCGATTGATCTTACTTCAAGAAACACTGCGTCGACAATCCGTCAAAGACGACGTTCGCTACCGATCCAAAGCACCAACGCCGACAACGGGTCGATAACAGAGGGGTGGTTTAACCACTCCTTCATTCACATCTGCATCCCCATCGGTTGTCTGATACAGAATTTGGTATTGGCACGATACCCCAGTGATTGTCGTGGCTTACACAGCTCATCATCTGCAGCTTTCACGGCACGGCTTGAAGTCGGCTCAAAATATTTAAGCAAAAGCCTCTCCAATGAGTAGTCAAGCCGCGGTTAGCCGGTGACGCGCCAACCGGCTCAGGAGTTGTGTAGGTCGCTAACATCAGCAACCGAGGGCCTCGATTAGTACCTTGTAAATGCAGCTTGTAGCAGCGCTCAACGTACTATGCCATTTCTCGGGTAGGGTATACTTTGCATGCGGGTGCCGCCGGGCCTTGAAGACTGGTGGGGGTCTCACCAAAGGCAATTGGCTGCAAACCACCAGACCTCAAATGACTTCCAAGCGATGGGGTCACCAGAATACTACATTTACAACCAATTGATATAATGGTCCCGATATCTAGCTACAGCTCAGAAGCACCAGAGTCGCTAAAAGTTCCCTTTGATTTTGACCAGCTTCAAATATTATTCCAAGCAGTTCAAAATCAATGGGAACTTTCACCTTCAGTGACCAGATGAGCCAGTCTGTCATCCTGCAGCTCACACGGGCATGCACTGGGTAACTAGCAGCCACACGAACCCAGGCCGTGCACTCGTGCTTGCTTGTGCAGGACACGACCGGCACATCGCCTCCTCAGATCAGAACTGAACCAGCCATGTCAGTGTACTATACACAGATTACTGTACACAGGTGCCAGCCAGGGTACAGTCATTAATATATGCATGCACACTGCGACGATCGAAAGACTTTCGCTGCAAAGTCTGCAGCTCTCTCTGCGTCGGTGCCGTCAACTCCTTGCATAAGCGACCAGATTGAAAAGTGCGTTAGTGCGGTATTGATGCGGAGATTGCAAGCTGGCTGCAATATCTTCCGCATTGTTAGGCGCCGGAGGTGTCGCTGGACTGGTTTGGTTGCCGGGGAGTTGAGCAGCCCAGACATGTCGCTATCGGGCGCTGGTGCGTCGTCGGGCGGCAGATGCGCCAGGGACTCTCCCAGGACGTGAACTAGGTGAAACTCACGGTGGTTTTTGCGACCTCGTATGCGTGAGAAAGAAAACACACGCGTGATTTTGTGTAATGACGTATTCAGTATTCGTGTGGTGTCACTCTCAGGGGTGCAGACGACGACGCGCCCATGCAGTCGAGGGAAGCCGTCGCTCGCCGATGGATGGAGATGGTTCTCGGCGAGAATATCCACGGTGTATTCGTGGAGGCGCTCGAGGATGGCGTCATTCTCTGCTTGCTCATCAACCAGCTCTACCGCGCCATCGGCATGAAGCAGTCGAGCTGTCCATTTGACGACCAGGCGGCGACCAAACCTACAGGCTACCACGCACGGCGGCAAAACCTCAAGAACTTTCTCTCGTGCGCATGCCAATGTCTCATGGGCTAAGGTTGCGGGGTAGTGCGTGCCGGTTCTTTGGCGTGCCCGCCGAAGATTGTTTCCGGCCGAGCGATCTCCTCAAGCGACCCAACCCGGAAAAAGGTGATATCCTCCTGCGCTATCTCGCTCATGTAATGGACAGTGTACACGTGCATCTTGTCACTGCAAGCAGCCGTCATGCAGCTCTCGCGGCAGCGAACACCCGACGAACGAGCATCATTTGGCTCGTTCCCCACATCCTCGTCGTTTCTTGCTGTATGCGGGCACTTGAAACTCTTACTCACTTGGGCAAACCATGTGCATAGGATGTTGAGGACACCAAGATGCCTATCTCGCCCATCGTCACCGTCGACCCCGGCGCGTTCGACGACAACGCTCCGTTCGTTGGCGACGACAGCACCGAGGCCTGGACGCAGCTCATCGCGCAGTACGAAATGCAGCAGCTGCAAATGTACCGCGGCGACGAGGATGACGTCGGTGGCACCGGGAAACTCGCGCACGACTTTTGGCGCACCGAGGAGCGCGTGCGCATGCTCGTCCGGGAGGAAGCATTCTGTAAGCACATGCCCGAGGAGCTGCACGGGACGCTGTGGCTTATCCTCTCGGGCGCCAACATCGAAATGCGCCAAAACGGTGGTCATTACAGTCGGCTGCTGGCCATGGAGCCCCTCAAGTACCCCTGGTGATGCGCCTTCGTGGCTCAACTGGTCGTAGCGTTGAAGCCATTCGCCAGATCGACGCCGACGTCCAACGCACCATCGCCCCCGACGACGAAGATTGGTCCGAGGCGCTTCTCGAGGCTCTGCGGAACGTCCTCGTGGCCTACGCCGTGCACAACCCGACGCTCGGCTACTGCCAAGGGCTCAACTACGTCGCAGCCCGGCTCCTTCAGTGCGTCGGAGACGAAGAGGCTGCCTTCTGGCTCCTCGAGCGTATGATAGCCATGCTGCCCGACGACTACTATACGACGATGGCACGCGCGACCATGGCGTCATCCGCCTCACGTGTTGTGCGTAGCTTGGCGTCGCCGTGGACCAGCACGTGTTTGCGTCGCTCGTGGCGCAGCAAAAGCCCGACGTCATTCGCCACATTGAGGTGCGACCGATGCGTCCCAGATCAGAGGATGACCCGCGCGCCTTGCTAGAGCCTCGGAGGCTTTGGCGCCGAACTCTCGCTCGCGTGCACCGAGTGGTTTCTCACGCTGTTCGCGAGTCCTTGCCACCGCCGCGTCACCATGCGCGTGTGGGACCTGCTCTTCATTAACGGCAACGAGGTGGTCGCCAGGCGTTTAAGGGACTCATGGGCCCTCGACAGGTGCTTTTCCGCGTGGCCCTCGCCATGATGCATCTCGAGCATGCCAACATCGTCAGCTGCCACAACTACGGCGACGTTCTCTCGTGCTTGAACCAGGCCTGCAGTGGTCGGCGATAGAACTCTCACGCCCTTGTAGATGGGGCGCGATGCCCACCTCGACCCGAACTTGCTGCTGCGGCTTGCTCAAGAACAGGACATTCCGATGATCACGATCGAAGACCTCCGGGTAATGCACCGCCTGGAGCTGGCGTCGGGCATCGCGAACTCTTCCGCCGCCAAGCCGCAAGAGACTGAGCTGCCTCGCAGCAGCCCGTTGGCATCGCCGTCCAAAAGCCGCAAGTCCCGAGCTCGGCACGCCGATCCGCTGCTCTCGTCGCGGTCGATAAGTCGGCATTTGTCACAGGAGACGATGGAGGAGGCGTCGGCAGACGGCACCTACTTTCATGGGCCGCCAACGGTACGTGCGTCCGGTGGGACTCGGCTCAATGCGCGGCAGATCGTCGAGAGCTACTGGCGGCCAAACGACGGATTCGCTCTGCCCGTGCGCTGTGACGACGACGCGCCCCTTTCAGACCGCCGGCGGCGGCAGCGGCAGCACTCTGACTTCAGCGGTCGCCGCAGCCTCGACCACGGCTGCAAAGAATCATTTCGAGAACAACGGAGCAAGAGTACCGCCGACGACTTGCGCGCGACATTTCAGTACGACCCGCGGCCCGAGAAGGGCATCGGGGTGCTCTTCAAGCGGATCGAGGAATGGGGCCGCGACAAAAAGGCGGCCAAGGAGCGCAAGCGTCAAGAAAAGGCCGGATGGCAGCCCAAGATCACCGAAGAGCTCGGCTCCGACGAGCCGAGTCCGCTCGTGGCCCCCGCACCCTTCGAACTGCTCATCAAGCCCGTCAAGGTCGAGCCCAAGCCGACCGAGTCCGAGGCGTACCGAATGATCCAAGAGCAGATAGCGCTACAGACACAGATCCAAGACCAGCTGGCGCGCTGCAGCTTCTCAACACCACCAACCAGCAGCGAGCAGCCATCGAAGAAGAGCCGACGGAAGCTCAAGGCCGCGGCCGCGCCGGTGCCAGCAACCCCGCCAAGCACGCCGGCTGCACCGGTCCGCCGCCTCGTGGGATCGCATTCGACACCGTCGCTCGTGTCGCTTGATATCGACGACGCTGTGCTCGTGCACCACGACGATAGCGACGATGGTGAGGACTCGTTTCGCCCCCGGAGTGCCACATCGTCGTTCTTCCGGCCGCCGCGCCACCGGTCGGGGTCCTCGTCCCTCGAGAGCCCGCCCACGCACACCGCCCTCGCCAAGCGCCACATGCCGCTGCTAGCGCTCGACGCGCCTGTGTCGCCACCCGACATGCGCCGCCACTCGTCGCTGCCAGCGAGCGCGCGCCACGTTCAGTCGCTCAACGCGCGGCTCATGAACCAGGAGAACGCGCGGTTGATGCGTGACCGCGCGAACGTCGTCTCGTACCTGCACCGCAAGGCCAGTGACGTAAGCAGCATCACGAGCCTCAGTGCGTGCGGTAGTCCTGGCAGCGGCTCCGAAATGGACGTTCTCCGAGCCAGCGTCGGCTCGGACGACAGCAGCCGCCGCGTGCGCGGTCATCGCACCAACTCGTTCTCGTTTCTCGAACGGCTCTCTGTAGATCTAGAAAACAGCCTCCACGACGGCCCCGACGTCCACGCGTCGCTGCTCGAGTGCTGAAATAACGTCGCGTCTGTCTGTCCCTGCGTCTCGCGTGCTCACTTGGGCGTCGACGTTGGCAAACCGGCGCACCGTAGGCCACCTTCGTCGCGCCTTCGGTGGCGTGCAACTGAGCGGTCACTCATTGCGTTACGAACGAGTATTAAGTGGCGAGATCGTACGTGGCGACGATGCCCCAGTGGTCCGACGGGTAGAGCGTGCTGTCGGTTGGGAGCACCTCTTTGCCGAACGTCGCGAACGATGTCGGTGTCATGCCGCGGCTGTAAATGCGATCAAAGCGGCACTTGGCTTTGAACGTGACGCCCGGCAGGTTCTTGTTGACGCTCGTGTCCCAGGTGTGCTGGTGGGCAGGATCGCTGCCGCAAGCCACCCACGCGTCGAGCACGTCGTCGGGCAGTGCTGGTTTGTCGCGGTTGCCGAGGTTCATGTCGCCACCGAAGATCCACGCGGGGTGGGCTGCCGAGAGGCGCGCGAAGCTCCAGTCGAGCTGCTCGCGGCGCACCAGCTGGTTGGTGGCCAAGCTTTCGAGGTGCGCCGTCGCGACCACGAGGCGGCGGCCGCCCACCGTCGTTACCAGTGTGTGCAGCCCGCGTCCCATGGAGCTGCGCTCGAACGGGACTCGCGAGTACTCGAGCATTGGCAGCTGTCGCAGGTGGAAGATCATTTCGCCGTACGCTTCGTCAACCGTACAAGGAGAGATGAACCCGATGTGGGCCATGCGCGTCTTAAAGAGCTGGCACATGTCCGGCGTCACCTCTTGGAGAAACACAACATGTGGCTGCAGCTTCCCAATCGTGTGTACCATGCAGCGGACACGGTCGGCGACGAGGACTTCGTCGAACCAGACATTGAGAGAGGCAACCTTAAACACAAGCGGAGGTGCAGTTGCGCCACTGGACGTTTCTGTGACTGCGCCGACGGCAGGAGCACTCGCAGCAACCTCGTCCGTCGGTGGCGCACCGGCCGGACTGGTTTTGCGCAGTTTCGTTGGGCGGTGTTCCTCTTTCTTATCGCTCTCATCGTCATCGCTCGAGGCCAAGTCGACGACGTCATCGTTGCCTCGCTTCGTTCCTGCGCTAGCAGCCAACGCAATGTTGAAGAAAGCAGCCATAGGATCCGCCGCATGCGCGGCTACAGTATCCGCATCATACCATAAAGCAGCGTGGGGTTGTACCTGGCCGGTCGAGGCCGCACGCGTCGCAGACCGCGCAGTCGGGCTCGTTGATGAGCGAGCAGCGCGGGCACGCCCAGTCTTCCCACACGGCGAGCGACATGGTCTCGTTTTTCCGCCAAAGCAACGACCAGCATATTAACACAGGTTTTTTATAGCGGAAGTGTTTATATGAAACTTTGTATGCTCTGGGTCAACGGCTGCAACCCATAGCCTCAACAGTACACAGCTCAATTGTGCCGACTGAAGGGCCGCTCGTTATACTCAGGTGCTTGGCCGCCGAGGTGCGTCTTGGCCCCATGGCTCCCGCGGTCACGCTCCCTGCAATTGCAACTGAGTGCAACATGGAGACCATACAGTTACTCTATTTAATGTATACGAGTTGTAACACTATTTAACGACAACGGGATACAAGAACGGATGGTTCTACTATCGCGATGTCCAAAAGGCGGCTTGCGCTGTCGCTCGCCGAGAAGAAGCGCATCTGCGAGATCTATGAGGTCCAAGACAAGTTGACGCACCAGCAGATCGCGGACGAGTACAACCGAACGCTTGAAGACTCCGAAGCGCGCCGGATCCAGCGACTCAATGTCACCAAGACGCTCAAGGACAAGGACAAGTGGCTGGCCATGGACCCCGCGCTCCTCACGCGGAAGCGCGTCCGTGGCGGCAAGTTTGAGGCGCTTGAACATGGTCTCAGCCTTCTTCTGCAGCAGTTGCGCGCACAGGGTGGCCGACTTTCGGATGCCATCCTCACAACGCATGCCGAGCGGCTCCGCGACGAGTTCAACATCAAGGAAGAGGACTTTAAGATATCGAATGGCTGGGTGCAGAACTTCAAGCGCCGCCACAACATTCGGATGCACGCTGCAAGCGACATTCCAGCGGCGCTACCGTCACCGAGCAAGCCACGGTCGACGGCTGATCCCGATACAGAGGACTGGGGCGAACACGTGCAAAAGATCATCCTGGAAAGCGGGTGCAAGCCAGAAGATGTATTCCATTTCGACGAGGTCCAATTGTACTTCAAAGGCCCGCGCACGTGTTCCGAAAAACCAAAGAGCGTTCACCACCTCGTCGTTGGTCTTATGAGCAACCTCATGGGCACGGAGAATGCAGCGATGGCATGCCTTCGCCGTAGCACCAAGGCCGCTCAGTTCAGCGATATGATGGATGCGTCCGAGTACATGCATGTCGACATGCAATTGCGCGTGAGCATGGGCAAGGAACCTTTCTCAAAGTACCTCCTGCACTTCAACGCCAAGATGGCGCAGGCGTCGCGACACGTGCTCTGCTTCGTCGACCAGACGCCGAGCCACTGCCTCAACGGCCGTCCGTCCGCAACCCAAGCCACACGCATCCAGCTGTCGCACACAACCGTCTACTTCGTGCCCCGCAAGTGCCCATCACCCGTCAACTGTGGCGTCGGTCACCTCTTCCAGCTGCAGTACAAGGTCGCCCATCTCAAGTGGCAGCTCTCGACCGTCATGGTCGTCAACGACGCCAACGGCATGCTTGCGCCACCGCCGATCGCGCCCGAAGAGGTCCTCCTTTCTTGCGTTCAGCTGTGGAAGGATTTCCCCTCGCACGTGATCAAGGCGCACTGGCGCAAGGCAGGCTGGGTGCCCACCATGTGGCTTGAAGACGGTCATGACGTCGAGACGGCGCTCGCCGATAGCACGCGGCTCCAAGTGCTCAGCGAATGGCGTGCGTTGCACATGATGATCTACGGCAGCGAGCCGCCCGAGGGTCTGCCAGTCGTCGCCGACACGGATGATTCGTCCGACGAGAGCCCCGAGATGCCCGCAATCACCAACTCGAGCGTCGCGCAATCCGCTGTGACGCAGCTGTCTCTCTACCTGCAGGCGCAACCCGAGATGTTCACGGTTGAGGACTTAAATGTGCTCCAGAGCATCTCCAACCGACTCGTTAAAGACGACACCCTCCGCATGTAACCAAGGCATCTCTCAGATCACTTGGGTATTGTCTTAGCAGCTTAGTCGACGTCCACCGCACGGTGCAGCCAGTGGCCCTCAGCGTGTGTGCGCTTGTTAAGTCGCGCAATGCGTCGGCGCTCGTCATCGATTGCCTTCCCTTGGCGGTGCTGCCGCACGTGGGCGTAGATGTCCGAGTCGGACCACCCTGTGGGTCTTCGCATGAACCGCAGACAGTCATCGCGAGGGGCGTATCGATGGCCGAGCAGATTGCGGCCTTGGGGGCGTGGTAGCACATTCGTGTGAAGGCCAACGTACGCAGATAGTCGGGCCGACCCTTGTCGTCCCACCGCTCCTCGAGTTCGTCCTAGGCTGGGTTGAGACGAAGCATCACCACAACGTACTTCGTCCAGGACCTCGAGCGACGCTGGGGTGACCAGCGAAGGAGGAGGATCGAGCAGCGCGCTCAGCTGTCGATGGATGGGGGAACAACGCGCGGAAGCCGACTGCGCCAAGCGACGCATCTCGTTGACCTCTAAGTGAATTACGAGTTTGACAGTCGGATGGCAAAAGACGGACCTGCTGAGAAGCTCTGTGGATTTGCGAGGCGCGCGGACTTGAGAAGCTCGTAGGATGAATAGAGCATGCCGTCAGTGGACGCGAGTGCCACGACAGCGACCAGCCCCGAGACAACGTCGGCCTCCACTGGACGGTTCATGGGCTCGAGCATGGCGTCTGTGAACTCCACGAGCCCAGCAACGAGCGCAGCAACGACAGCGTAGTCACACTCAGAAGCTTCAACAGCCGCCACAAGCGCAACCACGGCCTCTCGAACCTCCGTGTCTTCCATCTTTACTCCTCCGATGCCAGTTACTACTCGTGAGAAACAGACACCGAAATGCAACTCATGACAATTTGCTTAGCACGCCGGGGGATGGGATACGCGGCTGAAGAGGGGGTAACTGGCCCGCGCTGGGCTGGCGCTCGAGCGTTCGCTGGATGTGCGGCTTGGCTTTGGGCGCCTTCTTGGGCTTGCTTACGCCCTTTGCAGCAGCAAGGGCTTCCGACACGAGTTTCATGCACTTGGCACGGCTCGGATGGAGGCCAGACCAGAGCTCGCGGCCGTCGGCACTTCCAAGGGCAAAGACACCCGTGCTGCTTGCGGCCTGAAACTCGAGCACAGTGGCAAGGTCGAGATCGCTGCTGCTTTTGCAAAGGTACAAGTTCGCATCGATGGGCGTCGTTTTGGTAGTGGGCCACAGCACGAGCTGGTTCAAACGGAGCTCTGGGGAGACGACAGTCGTCTGCAGCACTGCAAATGTCCACGGGTTTACCGGAACTGGGAAAGGGGGCGGGGGCTGGGTGTTGTGGCACAAGGAAGTGCACGCGCGACACGTGTACTTGAGCTGAACGACAGCAATGTCATACTTGCCGGGACACACGTACTTGCGGAGCCCGATTCCAACGATTTCGAGCGACTGTCCCTGAAGCGCACAGAGTCCACCGGCATCGCGGGTAACACCAAGGACACCGAAGTCATGTTTGGCGAGCACGTTCGAGGCTTCGATCGCGAGAAAGTCGACGTACTGGAGCGGGCACTTTGGGCTGCAGACGTCGCAGTAAAAACCCGACCGACTTTCATCCACAATAGAAGTGCCGAGGTGGCGCCACCGGCTGCAACGCACATGGTAAACCTCGGTGCAATGATCGTTCACGCAGCCGAGACGCTGTTTTTCTTTGATGGGTTTGGCGCACACGGCGCAAGTGGTCGCGACCAGGACGCCTTCGCCATTAAACTTTTGAACGCTCTTAAACTGCATTTTGCCTTGGACCTGAAAGAGGGTCATGCAGACAAATGTGGCCACGGACCTGTGCTTGGGTTTGCTTGATGTTGTAGTGCTCCATCTGTAGCATCATCGAGAGTTGGCCGTTGATGGCAGCGGTAAACACGAGATCCGTGTTGTCGCCGACACTGCGAGTGACTCAAAAGGCAGTTTGCGTCCAGGTACCTACCAGTCGAGGATGCCCGTTTGATCCGACGAGTACTTGCTCGCCGTCACGCTGAGACCGAACGAAAGACATCTCGTCCAGAGCACGAGGGAAAGCTTCTGCTTGAACCCTTCGACGGGAATGCAATAAATCGTCTACGACTGGCATGCGTCGTGGTGCCATGTCATGACAGCACCTCAAGACGGACAAGAAAGGCGTTGTCTTTACAGAGGCACCATAGCGTCGCGGCGGCGTACACAGCGACATCTTGTGTTTCCTTTTAACCACGTTTGATACGTGCAGGCTTTGTACCTTCATCTGTGGAGTTCAAGAGCTTGAGCAGAATGGGAGTGCCGTTAATTTCATCCATCTGCACTTGGCATGCAGCATGAAATGAGCAGTTGGTCGTTGCAGCTGTACAGATGCGCTTCAGCACCATGTCTTTGGCATTGTGTGCGAGTTGAAGCAAGAAAAAGAGCGGACATTCGTGCCGATACGACAGGCAAGCCCAGCTACAACCGCCATTTTAGCAATTCCCACACTTGTCGCGGCTGTACCTGTTGCAGGATGAGAGAGATACGCGCCCTTTCTCGTTCAGCCCAAGGTTCAATAGAATGCTACGTGCTGTGAGCAATGATATCATTCGCCCTTGGACATTACGCCGCAGTGTATTGCTGAATGGGCACCGAGTCATTGTTGCGAAGATGCCGCGCAATGACGTTGATGCCATTGGCATCGATGACTGCGGCTCGCTTAGGTGCGACTTGGGAGAATTGAAGTATGCGCTGAAGCAGCTTCTCTGTGTCTTCAAACTTGCGCTCGACATCCCGTAGTTTCTCGAGCGTTGCCGCCACCTCGCTGTACGGCGGCCGATCCATGATGTTGCCCTTTCTTATTTTGGATTTGGTCGCCTGGCGCTGATTGGTCAGTTCGCAAATCCCGAATTTGACTCGTCATGCTGGCGCGGCGCCTGCGGCGACTGCGTCTCACGACGGTGCCCAAGCACTTTGCGGACAGCCGAAGCCTCGGGCCTGTGACGGCTGAGAAATCATGCCCCTTTACAGGGTTTGAGCTCATCTTCCTCGGTACGGGGGCCGGCTCTCCGTCTGTTGAGCGAAACGCCACTGGGCTGTGCCTGCAGCTGCATGGCCAAACGTGGCTCTTTGACTGCGGCGAGGGATCGCTCAAGCAGATGTTCCGGAGCACGCTACGTGTTCCGAGTATCGACCGCATCTTCATTACGCACCTGCACGGCGACCACATCTTTGGGCTGCCGGGCATGGTGTGCACCCTTAACGCACTCTGTTCAACGCCACTTGACAAAGTCACGAATCTCCCAGTGAAGCGCACAATTTCCATCTACGGTCCTCTTGGCATCTTCTCCTACCTGAACTCAGCGCTGAGCATCAGTCGTGCAACGATGACCAACATCGATATTGTGGTCCACGAGCTAGTGCCCACAGACGAGGATCGTGATGAGTTCTGTGGCCCGACCCACGAGGTGCATACCGTTCTCGAAGCAAAGCCTTCACATATGATAGTGCCTTCGCCGCGACTTCATTCACGCCAACACGAGCGAAGGCGCCCTGCAGTGGGATGTCTTCGAGGACGACACCTACAAAGTAGTCGCGGGTTCGGTTGCGCACACTATTCCGTGCTTCGGATACGTCGTCGAGGAGCAAGCGCGGCCTGGTCATATCAATGTAGCGCTCGCCAAGGCGCGAGGACTGCCGCCTGGCCCGCTGTACAAAGATCTGAAAAAGGGGCTCTCCGTGCCCCTTCCAGACGGCTCGCTATTGCAACCGCACGAGGTGCACTGGAAATTGCAACAGTACCTCAATGCTTTTGCTACAGGTCATGACGCCAGACATTCGTGGACGAAAAGTAGCTATTCTCGGCGACTCGAGCAACTCCTCTGGCATGCTCAAGCTTGCCCGCAATGCAGATGTACGTCACTTATGGCCCCGACGATGCTAATGCGGGCGTAGGTTTTAGTTCACGAGTCGACCCTACCGCATGCACTGCTTGATCAGGTACGTTACGGCGCTAATGTGTCCAATGTTGTGCTATGGCATTGCGCCAGGCCGCTGTACGTGGGCACTCCACGAGCTCGATGGCCGGACGATTTGCGCGCCAATGTCGGGCGACGCTACTAGTTCTTACGCACTTCAGCCACCGGTTCAGCTTCTCACGTTCAAGCGCACGGTCCGTGCAGCAGCTTGTCGATGAAGCGCGCGCTGCGTTTAGACGCATGGCGGTCGTCGACGCCAGCGACTTTCTGCGCATCCGCGTTCCCCGCCATGACGCCAAGCCCAAATCTTGATCCGCTTATGACACACCAAAGCACGGCCGTCGGTGTTGATGTCTTTTCATTTTCGCGTCTTCCGTCTTGATGAGAATGCAGTTTACACGCCAGGATCAGCCAATCAAACATTGTCATGGTGTCAATGGTCCTAGGGGAGCCTCACCCTTCACTATTGGCCTAGGCTTCGCGGGTTTTCGGCAATTTTTGTATCTCTGCCTACTGTATTGGAAAAGACCTAGGATTCAGGACAGTGCCCAATCAGCAATGAACTACGAGGGGCTTGCATCGCTGCTGAGGACGTCGCCGTCGTCGACAAGCCTCCTTCGCGACCCAGCGGCACTGGCGTCTCTTTCCTCCGCGGTTCAAGCGCTCCGTGCAAAGGAGCGACCTTCATCTGTGGCGTGCTCATCGACTTCGGCGTCGCTTGCCGCATTTGCCGAATGGTTCGCGGGGGAGACGGATGCCAGCGCTGCGCCAATTGCCTTCCAGTACATGGGCCCCACGCAAGGCAACGGCGTGGTAGCGACGAAGCCTATTGAAGTGGGTGATCGTGTCCTCTTCGTTCCCCAGCGGCTTTTGTTGACGTCGAGCACTGCGCACGTGCCCGGCTTTGCCGACCTGCAGCGGGATCCCCTTTTAAGCCAGTTTCCTTCGGCCATGCTTGCACTACACCTTTTGTACGAAGTCCAACGGGGCGATGCATCACCATGGGCGCAGTATCTTCGAGTTCTACCTGCAACGTTTCACCTTCCGCTCGACTACGCAGCAAGTGACTTTAAAGCACTCGAGCCCACACCAGCCTTCGCACCTGCTGTGCAATTGCTCTTCAATAGTCTGCAACAGTTTTTGTACGTGCGCATCGTCCTTCAGCGGCTTTTGTCCCCTCCTGTGTCGCTACAAACGTTTACCCTCGACAATTACCTGTGGGCGCTCTCGATTGTGCTTACTCGGCAGAACAATGTGCCGACGGACTCGGACCCGCGGGCTCTGGCGCTTATTCCTGGGTGGGATCTCTGCAATCATGCTCCCGGTGCCATCACGACGTACTTCGATCCAGAACTGGGTGGTGTTGTCTGTGACGCCATGCAACGCTTCGAAGCCGGCGACCAATTCACCATCTTCTATGGCCCTCGGCCGAACGTTGAGCTACTCGTGTACTCGGGGTTCTGTCTGCCCGAGAACCCGCTCGACTTGCTGCCTTTGCCCATCCCACATGCCCCGGATGCACTCTGGAAGATTCGGTCGATGCTACTTGCCAAGATTAATGCTATCGTCGACGGAGACTGCGTCAGTGTCTCCGTGGCCTCCTCGGGTGTACTTGCTGATGATGTCGCCCGTCAGACACTAGGCGTGCTGCTCATGGACAAAGATGGTCTCGCGAAGGCGCTGCGCTCGCTTGCCAGCCTCACTGAGTGGAATGCTGATGTCGCAGCTCGTGCCGATGCCCTCCTCCAGCACGCATGCCAGAAGCAGGCTGACGCCCTTGATGCTACTCGTGACGCGCACCCAGTCGTCCTGGCTTATGTGCAGACGCATAGAGCTATTGTACACCGCGCCTTGCAAGTGGCAGAACACAAAATCGGATAACACTCCTCAATTCAACTTCAAATGATTCGCGATCAACTTGGCAAACGGGCGCCGGAAAGCGCAATACCTTAGGACTTCGCATACGTCGAGAATGCCCCATGGTCGTTGGGCACTGGCGACCAGAGCGTCTGGTACGACTAAAGACCGCGATGCCTGCAAGCCAACGTGGAGGCTCGACAAAGAGGCACATTGTTCAAGGACGATTCCTTCAGCTCGACGTATCGCCCTTATCCTGGAGGCCCAGTAATGGATGAGACTGCCACCATTGAGCGTATCATCTCGTCATCCAAAGCGGTACATGTTCGTGGGACCTCATGGTTCGCTATTTCATCAAAGTTCTCATCCGCGCAGCCAAGTGCATCTGGCAGATCCCACGCGGTGTTCCAAACGAGCCCAGCTACGTGTGTATTTGATGATAACTTCAGACTGATATCATTGGGGGCATTTAAGAGAGGCTGTTCTTTCCTGTGGAGAAAGGCCCGGGCTTGGCGAAAACAAGATCGGTCATTTGGACCTTTGGTGCGAAAACTACCGTGACTCCTTATGTACGGCTTGTACGAGAGGTCGATTGTACCAAAAGCCGTGGCAGTGCGGAAACAAGGCAGCTGGGATATCAATAGCCCAAATGCATTTCATGTATTTGATGCTGGCACAGTGAGCGGGTGTGTGGCACCAAGAGAAAGATTGCACGGACCGGTGTGAGCAAACAAAGGATTCCGTTTCGCTGTTCACCCACGACAACCGACATGCCCCAAGGCGCAGATCACCTGGTGAGCCGGCTGCTAATTGCCTGCAAAACCCGACGGGGACGTCTCGCTGATGTGGCTGGTATTATCTACATCGTCCTTTCCTTGTGGTTGAGTTTTGCTGTGCTGGGGACTCTGTCGACATACTTGGCAGACGACACACTTTGGCCGGACTTCAGCACCATTTCCCCCGTCGTTTCGACCCTTTTCAATCTTGAGCTAGCAACTGCGGCACCAGGCAGCTCATTCGATCTCCTCACTGGTATACGCGGTGGCGGACCCCTCCATCGGGGTACAGCGTGCGTTCCCCCGTCAGCTGATGCTGCAGGTTTGGACAACACTTCCGGCAGTTGTTCAAAGCCTTCGCCTCATGGGCGCTCGTGACACAAACAACCTTGTGACATTGTACTGCTGGGCGGACCTCAGACGTCAGTGGGCAATGGCGTACACTGCCAAGCGCCAGGCGCGCTGTGAGGCCACGATGTCGACGAATGCTGCCGTTCATCTCGAAGCTGTCTTGCGCAATGTCGATCTGCATGGCTGGATCCTTCTAAATAACGACGCCTTTTTTGCTCGCATCGGCGAACCCATCGCAGCGACCGGTCCCGACGGTCGTGAGTGGCTCGAGACGCTGCTAGAGCACGAAATGGTAGCCATCGACGCCGAGGTTTTGCTGTGGCAGCAATGTGGGCTCGAAACGTTCAGGATGCAGGTAGCCAATGGGTACCAACAAGGTGCCACCGAGTCGCTGTCAGTGGAGAACGCGCTCGGCGCCACGTCGCAGTATCAACTTAAGAGCGTGCCCACAGCCACCGGTTTCTACTCAATGATGCTCCTCAACGAGCTGCTGTACATAGACTTTATGGCCCTCTTCGCCAACCAAAGCATCGTGCGCAATACGACCAACTACTTTGACGATGTTCTGGTGGTGCAGAATTTCGCATTGGGATTTGCGCTCACCCCTCTAAATGTTGCTTTTGTGAACAAAGTGGGCAACTTTGGCAATGTTGATGCATGGTGGATCCCACCACCGGCGTCGCTTGTGGCCTCCGTGCGTACGTTTCGAGCTGCTATCGTCGACTTTATGCTTGTGGACATGACCTTTTCGAATGCTGTCAGTGCAATAGGATCCGTGGCGCTAGCCGTGACACCCGATCAGTGGGCAGACCCTTCGCTTGCATTCTACGGGGGCAGTATCATATGCCCAAAGGCGCCGCTGCTGCCTCAAGTGCAAGAGTCGTTCAGCTATTACGCTGTTTGTGGTAGCCAAAACCCGCTCACCGTGCCGTGGCACGCTTGGAACAGCCTTTACGCTTTTGCAGCGCATTTGCCAAGCAATGACAGCATGTGCAACCAAGGAGCTTCGCCTAAACATGCAGCCGGATGCCGAGCACGTTTGGAGGCGACGGCAACTGCTTTTCGAATGATGCCAGCTCGACCGTTTTCATTCCCCGCAGCACCACTGCTCGCCGCAATTGGCATCAGTCAGGCTGTTGCCAACGCATCCAACGTGTCGCTGCAAATGCAGCCGCTTTTAGATCCATCGTACGCCTTCTTCGGCATGATGAGCTTCTACGACTGGGTCATGGGTCAGCGTGAGGTCATCGCCTTGGAGGGCGATGGAGCTACACTGTACATTATGTCCCCAATGTACCCACCGATGCCTCAAACACCGTCAAGTGCTTCGGCGGCCTTTGCTCCATACGTGTGGTACATCTCGGCCGTCGTGTCAGTCGTCCTAGCAGCCGTGGCGTTGTTGGTGCTTGGGCTTTGGGTGTGCGCCCGACCGCGCACCACCGAATGGTTTATCTTCCATCGAATGGCGAGCTCCGTGTGGCTTGGACGCAGCGCTTTGGTAGTCCGCAGCCTCGGTGCTACGGCGGCCCTTGCCACCGCGCCCGTCGTGACGCGCACAACAAATGGTGTCATACACCTGAGCGCCGCACCGCGACATCCGGTGGTGTCGTTGGTGCTTGCCGGTGAAACAACGTGGCTCGTCTACGTTGTGCAGGAGCTACTTTCACCTATAATGAGGCCAACGTGGGCCCCAGTTGCCTCCGGCGCCGCTTGGCTCGTCGTCGCTCTCTTGGACATATCAGCACCCGTCGGAATCAACGCCACCGTTTATCGAAGATGCGAAATACTAGACATCAACACCCGTATCCGGTGCATGGGCGGGTCGCTTGATGTCGGTGCCGCGGCTCGTGCGGCTACTATTGTCGCTATTTGCGTCCTAATCGCTCTGGTTAGCATGATGAGCCTTCGTCGGCAGCACACCGGCAAATACAACTTACTGCTCTCCTCCACAGCGGCGACCTTTCTAACCGATTCTACCTCACCACTCGATGTCGCCACAATAGCCATGTGCGGAGTGCTCGTCGCACCTGGAAACAGAGTCTTTGACACAAAGCTCTGGCGGACGCTTCAAGCGTCTGAGCGCGTCAACGCCCTGGAAAAGGCAGTTCAACATCCCAGCGACCTCACACCAGCCGGACCGATGATGAGGGTCAAGCAAGCGACGTCAAGGCTTCACAACCGCCTACGAAGGGTTACAGTTGTCACAGGCGCGATGTATCTCGGCGGTACCCTCGTCAGCAACGTAGCTTACGTGCGCGTCATCCAGGACGCGCTAGCCAACGACTTCGGCTGGTCAGGCTTCAACACTACCGGCATATATGCCTTCCTTGCAAATACCTTCAACCACCAACTCATCCTGGCGACGAGCAATACGATTGTGCCCGTTGCGTCGCCAGCTTATGGAGACATCAACCGTGTCTACAATGGAAGCGACCTCACGGTATCGTGGTCGGAGGGCGCCGTTCGACGTCTATTGTATGACCCTCAGCACATCGTTCTCAACGAAGTCGTCGTCGGCTTGCGCAGCATGGATCCGTGTCAGTTGCCGTGGATGTTCACGCAATACTGCTGGCTGGACTTTGGTCGGCAGTGGGCTATGGCTAGCACCGCCGAACGTCAACAGCGGTGCAGTCAACAGCAGCAAAACGGCGCCGTGTACCTTGAAGCCGCGCTTCGTAATTTGAATGATTGGGATACGTGGCTAACGTGCTGGGGTAACGCGTACATAAAGGCTATTCAAGAGCCATTGGTGGTCACCAAGGCCGGACAAACGTGGTTGACGGCAACGACTACCGTCACCGCCACGGTTGCCGAGGAGCTCGAACACTGGATGGCGAATGGCATCAAGACTTTCGTACTTCAGTGGCAAAACTATAAAACCACTGCCTTTTCCGACACCTTTGCCATCACTTCAGCCCTGGGCCTGCAGTACACGCTCCCCATCAGTACCTCTACCGGTGGTATGCACCTGGATGCGCAGACGTCGATGCGGCTATACTGGGCGTGGGCCAACGACCTACTCGCCGTCAACGACAACTCGTCAGTCATCACCGGCCGTAGTCTTCTCCGCGGCACTGCTGACTTCGCGTTTACCAATGTGACAAGCCAGTCGCTCTTGCATACCACGCGGCTGCTCCCATCGCCCCTGTCGGGAGGTCTGACGCTATTCACTCGCACCGTGGGTCCGTTTGGTGCCGTTGATGCCATCTTTGTGCCCTGTCCTTTGGCTCTCCACGCCTACTACGGTGGGTTTACGCAAAAGTTAACCGAGCTGCTTTTGACAAATGCTGAAGTCCAAGCTGCGCACACAACGCTAACGACTCCGATGTATGTCGGCGATCTCCCTCTTGAGTTGCTGGCGATGCCCAACCTCACGCTCACTGGTGGCAACCTTCTGTGTGGCGACGACGCTGACCCGGCGCCGCTAGTGTACTTGATATACGCCGGTTTTGGTTCGGCACAGTTGTGCTCCACAGGAGCCGTCGAGTACATGACAATTTCAAAGGAACAACGGGTGTTTGCGATGCACGGCTACAGCAGTAATCACGTGATGACTCGAGCTGAGTTGGCCAACATCTGCAGCATTAACATGATCTCCTCGCCGTCGTGCATTGACGTCATCGGGGCAGCAGCCGCCATTGCAACTAATCATACTGAGCTTTCAGCGCTGACACCTTTGGCCCTGGCAGCTCGGGCCGCGGTTGCGGGACTCAACGTGACGATAGTCCAGTATGTTCTCCTCAACAACAGTATCACCAGACTAGTGGAATCGCCCCTGTTTGATGCCACTGGGTCTGTCGGAGATATCAACGGTTGGTATCTTGCGTACGAGTGGGCTGCGGGGCTGCGTGAGGTCGTGTCGTTCCAAGGAGACGTCGGCTCCGTTACAACACTCTCCGCTGGCACTATGATGCTCTCTATGTCGCTGGACACGTCTCTCGTTGGCGCCAACCTCTCGTTCCTATTCCTAGCCTCGGTGTTGTACGTCACGTATATACTTATTGGCGTAAGCGCCATTGCCATGGGCTACGCCATCAAGTCCCGCGGTCGCATCGAGGGTCTTAACCTCTTGGAACTAAATCGCATTGTGGGGCATGCCTGGATTGGCCGGCCGCTCTTGATACTTCGAAGTGTGACGGCCCTGTGGCTGCTCAATACGTCACCCTTGGCCTTAACCCAAGTTGGTCTTGGGACTCAGCTTACAGCGCAGCCTGTTGCATGGTACAAGACGGCACTTGCCGCCTCCGAGCTCACATGGATCGTATACATCCTCAACGACGTACTCAGCTGCGTGACGAGGCAGCATACCCCATCGTATGCCACGGCTAGTGCACTCTGTACATGGATGGTTATGGCTGTTTGGACGTTTGTAGCACCCCATACGTGTCGTGTCGCCGTCGACCGCACCTGCACCTACGTCAACATGGACAGCGGTTTGGTATGTGCCAGTGGAGTGGTAGAAGTGGGCAGCCTACGTGGCGTCATCGCTGGTGTTGGCGTTGTAGGCAGTTGCGTCATTATTTGCGCCGCTGTGGATATCCGATGTCGCCCGCACTTGGCACCCGTGACTTTCACGACGCTGCTACTCAATGCTTCGAGCTACTACATGATGAACTTTACCTATTGGCACCGAGACAATGAGTACTTTTTGGACCAGGCATCAGGCGTCCTTGCAGGCCTCATTTCACTGCATTGGCGCGGTAATTTGTACATTCTCGACGTCAAAAGCTGGCGCTGCATCTTAGCAATGACGGACGACAATCCGGAAGGCACCATGCGCAGAGCCATCCCATTGAGCCGTATCGGATGATGCACCTCTATGAGTCGTCAACGTGAGTATATTGGTTCACCTCTTTTCATCATATCCCAATGCACATAGCCCGGCCTTGACTGCCCATGGTTTTGTGGACCTTGGCGACAAGAAAATCTCCATCGTGCTATGGCGTGCAAGCAAGCCCTCCAAAAAGCCAACTTATTCGAAGTTTACACTAAACGTTAATACTGCGTAGTATGAAAATATTGTTTAATCACGTTTAGGGGCAGTTTGCAGTCAAAAATATTCCTCGTCCTTCGCACTGCCAACCCCGGCCGTCCACGTAAAACACCCGGGCACTCTGGTGTGCTGCTGTCGGTCGCGTGTCAAGTTCGTGTCCACTGTGGATTTCTTGTATGCTTGGGGGGCATCTGCTGTGCTACATCCAACCGAACAACTTTTCTTCCAATGAGCAGCATTAGAGCATACAGGCACAAGTCGATTGACCAAAAGTTTGCCGTTTTGCAAGCCAAATCTGCATCAAGCATTGACAGCCACTTTTACTCTTTAGAAATTAGGAATTCCAAGTTTCAATTAATTTAGAAAACTATTTTGATGTGCAATATTGCTATGGCGATAGCTGATTGGCTAATCTGAGGGAAATGCCTCAAAATTCGATGTTAAACTCCAGATTAAGTTTTAAAAGTCGTCTTTGCTTTACGATTGATCTTTTGGTTTGAGGTCGGCTATTCGCTTGCGGCCTTCAGCACCTTCCGTCGACGCCTGAAGCATGGCACTTCAGTGAACGGCGAGACGCCCGATGGTCGCTTCATGTACCGCTTCGTCGAGCGCAAAATAAGGGCTAGTTCAAGGAGACTAACACCAAAACCTTACTCTTGCAGCTTGGGAACCGCTCGATGATCATCACCAAGAACCCGACCGTCTTTCGCCCTGCGCTCGGCGCGCTCCGGCACAACATTGACGTCGCACCGTCAATCTGCGGAGTCGCGAGATACTTCATGCCCCGCAGTTTTGTCGTAGTCGATCACGGCGACTGGACACACATCCGCCAGTCGCTGCGCCGCGGAACGGTTATGCAAAGCCTTGACACGCTGCCCCATATCGTAGCATCGACCATTAACAAGCTCGGCGCGCAACTCGCCACATCGAACAACTTTGTCATCACGGTGGTACCTAAAGAAGCGCTTCCCAAGCTCACCTTCGACGTCTTCCACCGCGTTCTCTACCAGTGGGATCCTGATTCGGTTTCCAACTCACCCGAGGCCACGCCGCTGCTCGGCGCAGCGCTTGATGTGAGCGAGGTCATGGCGGAGCGGCTGCTCGTGCCCTTTTCATTCTTGTGGTCGCTGCCACTGGCACGTAACCGGACGGCTGACGCCGCGTGCGGCATCCTGCGAAGAAAGGTCGAGAACCTCGTTGGCGCTCGCCGAGCATATCTGCGGTCTCTCGACAACCTCTCGCGGCCGACGCTGCTGGACTTTATGACGGCAGCGCACGATAACGTTGAGCTGACGGAAGACGAGGTGCTTGACAACATCATGGGATTCTTCATTGCCTGGGCTGATTTAAAGGTCGTATGCGCCTACGTCATTGCGTCATACGACCTTTCGCGCCCTGCTGACGGCCCGTCCATCAAGTACGACTCGACGCCCTCTTTGGGCCTTGAGGAGGGCAATGGTACGATGCACTGGCGGCGTCTCGAAAGTCTAAAGGCTGCGCCGCATGTGATAGTCCACAATTTTGTATACAAACACAAAGCCAAATACACGAGTCAAAATTCGTAGCTGACAATATGGTTGGGAGACTCGAACTGCTCTCCTGCGCAGCAAACATGCAACTCGAGCCTAGCGTTGCCTTACAGAAAATATCGATGTTTCCGCGCTCGAAATGCTTTCTGTCCATTGCTTTTGCAGATGTGGGCAAACTCACTCGTGCCAACGACGTTTGCAGAAGCAACGGGCACCGGTAGCACGAGACGAGCCCGGTACCGCGCTGACACTTCGCTTGATGCTCTTCTCGTTCGCAAACACGACGAGGATGATACTAATGCAATTCGCACATATCAAGCCTTTCGCATCATCGCGTGCGTTCGTTGAGCTCTTTTTTCTCTTCAATATTGCAGTAATATACTACGTAGTACTTATTTGTAGAATTATACATATATTGTGATGATGAGCAATACAGGAGCAATACAGAGTGTTTGTTAGTGAATGGTCCCTCGCTTTAAAAACCTTGACTGCTTGCAATAATTTGTTTGGAGAGTATGATACATATGTTGCCGTTAAAGCGAGGGAAGGTTCGAATTTCAAGAGAATGGATTGGAGTCCATGGTGCTCGAATTCGTCAGTACCACGATGGGCTTCACACTTCCATGCCAGCCGCCCTCCCCATTGCCACGCCCGCCCTACCCGACCGACCGTTTTCGGCTTCTGACAGCAGAGCCTCTGTTACCCCATCATGCACTTGCTAAAGACATCGAAGATGGCTCCGTCGTGCTTGTGTCCGCGCGGTCCAAAACTGCGCTGCTCACCGAGTCAACTTGAGGCCATACGTCGCCGGTGCTCACGCTGTGCGTAGGGATATGTCGCATCGACTGGACCAGCTTGTGCTTGCTGGCAACGAGCATCCCTTGATTGCACCCATCGTTGGGGTATTCGACGCCGGCACAACATGGAACGTAGTATATTACCTTCATGCTGGAGATGAATCCTTGCTCTCACTCGCTCAAGATGTCGCGACAAAGGGTGGGTATACGGAGGCTGAGGTGTATCTTCTTGTCTTTTTAAACCTTCTGAGAAGAATACGTAGTTGCATCGCAAAGCATTTGCGCTCGCCGACGCGCTCCATTACCTCCATGTGCGCGGAATTGTGCATGGCAATCTAACCATCCACCATCTCTATGTCCGTGTACACATTGATAACCGCAGTGCTCACCGCGGTTTAGATTGCTGGCGGTCATGTTCAATTGCTTCTACCAGCCTTCCTAGACTTGCACACCGCGTCGGCTATGCATCCCCCGACATTGCATTGCAAAGCCGCCGACATGTACCTCCACTCAGCATACACGCCATTCACCCCCGTCCGTAGCCTCGCCTTCGGCGTGTTGATTTACCTACTCACGACTGGTCACGAACCTCACGTCCGTCTGCGGGTACAGCCGACGCTCACGAGGCTATCTCTAGCTGGACGTCGTTCGCGATTCGGTCGCGCTTAAGTCGCTGTCAGTACCCGCGCAAACCCTCGTTCTCGAATGCCTCTCGCGTAGTCCCGACTGTAAATTAGGTGCGCAATTGACGAGACTTTAGGGGACTTGCGCCAGCGACCGACCACGGCCCAACTGCTGCATCGTCAGTGGTTCTCATTCCAGAAGCCTCCCAGCCACCGATATACGCCACCTCGCACCTGGTTTCAGTCGTCGTCATCGTCCGTTTCGTCCGTCGATGAGAAGGCATGGCTGCCGTCGTCGCTGGCAGCTCACCTCGGGTCCTAGGAGACAACTGTCAAGATGCCCAACAGTGGGAGCCTCACCAAACTGCCCTCGGGGCACAGTCTTACGGCTGGAAAGGGCGCCCTGGTTGCCGACGAGCCGACCGTCGCATATACTGCGTTTGACGCGCCAAGCTACGACAGTGTGCCAGTGTACCAGCCATTTCCCTACAGTTCTGTGCCATCATCGCGACGTCTCACAAGCCATATTCGGACGACCAACCCTGTGGTGCGGTCGCTGCAGCTCCCCGTGCACTTTAGCGCCTTTGGCCCGCCCGCTTGGGACAACAAGTGCCGGGTGTTCATTTGGGCCTGCGCGCCCCACCAGTTCGAAGACATGATCGCTCTTGCGCTGGACGAGGGTGTCGTCGAGACAGGCCGCCTTTCTCGCAGTCTCCGCGTCTCGTACGGAACGATGATCACGGTCGCGATTGAGCCGAGCGTCGGCCTCGCCGTCGTGGGAGAATCCGCCAAGACGTTCCAGTGGTGCAATGTCTTCCGTCGTCTGTTGGTTTATTTGATCGTGATCTAGGGTCGAAGAGATGGAGAAAGTGTTTTTCGACTTGCAGCTTCAAGATACTGACCACGACGCGGCCGTTGGACGGCTTTGTCGCGCACGGGTCATCGTCGGCACGCACGTTGCCATCTTGCACTTTACGATTCCGCCGCCGTCCATCGTGCGCCGCCCCTTGGCAGGCATCGACGAAACTCACGTCGTGACGTACCCGTCGACTTACACCCCGTTAGCGCCGCCTCCGCTCGAGTCGGTGGCGATTCCGTCGTCGGAGCTGTCGCTGCTCGAGCCGATCGGGGCGGGCTCCTTTGGCACAGCCTACCGCGCCCTTTACCACGGCACCGAAGTCGTCGTGAAAGCACTTCAGAAGGACTTGCTCGGAAACGTCTCGGACGCCGACTTCCTGCACGAGGTGCGCGCGCTTTCGATGTTGGGCAAGCACCCGCATGTGGTTGAGTTCGTGGGCGCATGCCCGACGGAGCTCTCAATTGTGATGGAGTACGTCCCCAACGGTAGCGTCGAACGGCTGCTCTACAACGCGCAAGATGACTACAGCGTCTATGGAGCCTACCCACGCACTATCTTCGCTCGAGATGCGGCTCACGGCGTGCTCAACATTCACCAAGGCTCGTTCCTACACCGAGATATTGCGGCAAGGTGCGCTTCGTGGATACCTGAAGTTGCGAATCACTTTCACTTAGGAACTGCCTTTTGGACGCCGGCTTCCACGTCAAGGTGTGCGACTTTGGCCTCTCGCGACCCCTGGACCGCATGGTACGCCCAAGTCATTCATACAGCACAAAATTGATTCGATATGCAGGGTCATGTTCTGGACCAGCCGGGCTTTGGCCCACTGAAATGGATGGCGCCTGAGAGTCTTGAGCTCCCTCACGTCTTTTCGCCGGCCTCGGATGCATACATGTTTGGAGTCCTCCTCTTCGAGATTATGATGGGAGCTGAGCCATTCGGCCGTGACATGGCCCCACAAGAGGCGGCCGCGCTCGTGTTGGAAGGACACCGTCTCAGCATTGACGCATCCATCAGCTGTCCCATCGAGCACAAACAACTAATGACGGCTTGTCTTCGAGCCGACCCGCAGATGCGCCCAAGCTTGATGGATATTACCCGCACGCTCGATGAATGGCTTCGCGCCAACGCACTTAATATGAATACAAAATAGACCCTACCCATGTCCAGCTTGGTTCTTCCATTGCAAGTTTGTGCAAGTTTTGTCTCGTTGTACAAAGGAGCGGTGGGTTAGCCGCAATGAAGATTCCGAAAGGTGGAGGTGTAAAATCTCAACTACCTTGGGCCACAATACGTCCGACACGTCGTCACTCGTTGATGCTATGACTTAGCAATTCGTTTCAATTGAGGTCGGCGAAGAGGCAATTCAGTCGTGCGCTGTCCTCGATCACGATGCCCGACGCAGCCATCGAGGTCCTGCATCGTGCAGTTTGACGGCCAGAGCAAAGACACACCTTCGTGGGGACTATTTCTAAGCTGGCTGTCGCAGCAAAACTAGCCGTCATGTCCACGATGATCATGGTGATTTTCGATATTTGATTTTGCTCTTTCGTCGTTGGAAGGAAGGTTTGATGGTCGGACTCGCCTGCAAACCAAATTTCGATGTTTTTAAATGTTGGTCGCGGATGGTGTGACAGACGATTGATTTCGATTGAGTGCCAGGCGTCATCGCATCTAGCAGCCCGATTGAAGGACATCATATTCTAACTTTCTCCTTGCTCGAGCCATGGTTTCAGCGATGCGCACGCGGGTACTCGCCTTCGTTGTGATTAACTTTGGGCTTCCTATGGCTATCTTCGCACTTTGCTCCGGACGCATGTCGGACGTGGTCGCGCTAACTCTATCAGGCATTCCACCTGCCGCCCAAGCTCTTCATGGGGTTGTCAAACACAAAATCTTCGACGTCATCGCACTCACCGTACTCTTTTCCATTGTCGCCTCTGTCCTACTTGCTGTACTCACCTCGGATGCGCGGTTGTTGCTCGTGAAGGACTCGTTTGTGACTTTCGTCACGGGTACCGCCTTTCTCGGGTCGCTTTGCTGTGCAACAGAAAACCTCATCTGGCGCTATAACCGCCAGTTCGCGGGGCCTGATGCCCAGGCTGACCTCGACGCAAAGTGGGCTTATCCCGAGGTCCAACGCACCACGCGTCTCATCTGCGTCGTGTGGGGTGTCGGTTTGATCTTCGAGGCACTTCTGCGCGTTGTGCTCGTATACGTACTGCCCGTGCACACTATGGGGTACCTTTCAACCATCATCATGCTTACATTCGTTGGCATGCTTGTGGCGTGGACCCTCTTGTACACGCGGTCCCGCGCCAACGCTCAAGCGGCACTCGAAGTTGACACTCCGTTCACCGAGGCCTAAGTGAAATATCTATCATTCCTTGTATTTCTACATTGCATTCAATAGATGATGGGCAAATTCTCAGCGTGCAAATAACATTCGACATCCAAATTGTACATTCGCCAATGGACCTCTTGACCAGCCAGAGCAACTTAGTTTTTTGAAATGCTAATGTCCTGGACCAGATTTCTAGTTAGAAAAATTAAGTCGGCCATCCGACCCAGGCTTTTCACAAAGTACTTCGGCGCACTGCGCAAGTCAAATATCGGACACGTTGTTTATTTTCATTACGCGTTGTGACACGCCATAATGGAAGCAAACAACGCCAAGAACCTGTCGTACCCATAAAGACACACCGTTTAGATGATGCCAATGCGGTTGGCGACGTCGAGGGCATCGTAGTCGGCGGTGAGGCGGACGTAAGCCTTCTTCTGGCCATCAGGGCTACGCAAGAAGAATGTAAGTCAACACATCGGGGACAGAGGGGTGGCATGTATGAGACCAAGGACCGTGTGCGCCAGGCATATGGGTCGATCAACCCGCCCGGCGCGGTCATGAGAGGTCTCCAAGAATATCGACGCGACGGCTTTACCGGATAAGAGTGTTGATCTTGAGCGCCTTGATGTCGTACATCTGCTTGACGGCGTCCTTGATCTGGCGCTTGTTGGCGAGCTTGTCAACAAGGAAGACGAGGGTGTTGTTGTCCTCGATCTTCTTCATGGCCGACTCCGTGGTGAGGGGCGACTTGATGATGCGGTACTTGTCCATCTTGTTGCGGCGGGGGACGGCATGGCGCACGACCTTGGGGGCACGCTTAAGCTCAAGGGTCTTGGGCTTGTAGAAGTGGGTCTTGGTGCGGATCTCGACGACCTTGCCGTGCTTGCCCTTAAGGACGCGGCGAGCCGTGTTGACGGCCTTCTTGGCGGCGGTGGTCTTGGCGGCGATCTTCTTGGCAGGGGCCATCGTTGGTTCTTGTCCTTGAATGAAAAGTGACACCGCCCTAGTTGGCCACTGAAAAACCATTGGTTCCCATCACGCGGAGCTCCGGATAGAGTCCGGATATGTATTCTGCAATGGGTTCAGACTTCGAAATTCGGACTGTTGCTTTCAAGTCTAAGCAGGTTTGTAAGAAGCCTGTGCGAGGCATTGTGATTGGGTTAAAATACTTCGGTAGGGGATCTTCGACTAAATACAGATTGTGGCGGTTTGCAATGATGGAGTGACTCGGTGGACAATATTGCAGTGGTAGTTTAAAAACGTGAATACGATCGTTTAGCTGCGTCCTGACTCGCATGAAAATGATTGTATATGTTCTAAATTGTTATAGGTGCCGGTGGCATCAAAAAGCACGCAGAAATGGTTCTTCGAGAGGCTGCGCCTTGAATGGGGCCATCTTTCCTGAGGGAAATGAGTGTACACAATGGCGTTGTTGCAGTCCCAAGTGCTTGGGTGTTGAGTTTTGACGAATCGCATTTTGTTGCGTGGTGCGATGCATACATTGAATCAGCGGCACAAAATGCATCGTTGTGCAGGCTGACGCTGATATGTTCAACCACGCATTTGGAACACGAATCTTATGAAGCAGAATGATGGAACCGCGGCCTCATCAAGACAATGAACAACGAGACAAACTTTGAAAGGCCAATGAATCTGTACATCAACTGAGTTGTGTGGTGGTCGCGGACCCTTTCGGTGACTCGAGGGCTGGAATGACGATGGAATCAAAAGATCATCAAGCACACTTCCAGCAACATTTGGTCCCAACTTCGAATCGAAGCAAAATACCCAAATGCTAGGCAACCGCATGCCTGCAGCCACTGCTTTTATCACTCTTGTGTTGCTGCCTCCTGTGCCTCATATTCGTCTTTCGGCACAAGATACTACACGTAGAACAATGTTATGCTTGCTTCAGTGCAGCTGCTCAAATTAATCGCTGAATTCGTTCGTGATTTATGCAAGCTTCATCAATGGCACATGTTGTGCCACTCGAAAAGTCGTCCCAAAGGCCAACTGCGACCATACAAACTTCAAATGTCTCGCGGGGCCCCACCAACCAAAAGCGGTTTAGATAACTGGATGGGACTCTTTATCACACCAGCTGGCTGTACTTCGAGTCGAGAGCGGGTCAACCGGTTAGTTGGGGGGCTAGCACCATACAAATGAGCAGTGTACCAATCGCGGCTCGAGTCGAAGTTGCATCCTGTGGGCCGCTCCAAATGCAAGATGGTTATAACAAGGCGAGCAGAATGGTGGTGGCGGCGTGTCGATGCCAGTCTACGTTTTGCACCTGCGGCCTCATCGCAGCGTAGCGCGTCTTCGTGTGTCTATCTATAAGTACAGTGCTGCATACTAGCATGGATCTGTGTTGTCGAGAGGACTTAATCAGCCCCGTCGCTGCCACTGCAAGCACCGTGGCGGAGGACGACGGCTCCGACGAAATCGCCTGTTTGCGCGCCCGCGAGCGCTCGACGGTTCCGAACGCGATGTACCTGCTGCTTGTACAAGCTAATGGCGTCAACGAGGCATCGCGTGATCATATTTGCGCATGGATCGCCGAGGTATCCGCTCAGTAGTTGCGCCAAGGCTCATGAAAAATCTCGGCAGGTGTCCATCGAGTTTCAGTTTTCCTCTGTCACGACCGCGCTCGCCATCAACTACCTGGACCGGTATTTAAGTCACCACTCGTGCTCACCGCACCGGTTGCAACTCGTTGGCCTCGTCGCTATCTTTGTTGCCTCCAAGTTTCACGAGAAGGAAAGCATTTCAATGGACGAGGCCAAGGAAATCGCGGCCAACGTCTTCACAATCGCTGATATCACACGTGTGGAGAACGAAATGCTCTCGGCACTCGGCTGGAAACTTCATGCGGTGGTTCCAGCCATGTACCTCGACACATTTCTTCGCGACTTGAAGCAGACGCGTCTTCTTCAGGGCGTCTGCGCTGAAATCTCAGCCGTGCACCACACGTCCTATGCTCAGCTCTGCGCTCTACCTTCCATCGCTGCCGTCGCGATCATTCACACCGCGTACGACGTTCATGGCTTGCAAAAAGCCCCGCTCATGGAATACCTGGCGCGCGTCGGCTTGCCACAGGAGGCCGATGAATGTCAGCGTATGCTACGCATGGTCTTACCCTCGCATCTCTGGAAGACCAAGAAGCGAGGCCGCTCGCCAAGCCCGTCTGGAGTTGATGAAATTCTCGACGAGGTATCGTCCGAGGAATCTGACCAGTCCGAAGCCAAGCGCCACAAGTGCTGCTAGGACTCGGTCGCCACTTGCAATGTAAAATGAACCTTAAGTTAGTCTCTTGACATTTTCAACCAAATTGTCCCTTGGCCAAGACTGTCAGGCATCTTAGCTTCGACAGCATCGTCCCTGGTGATTTTCTCACCGATAGCAAAGTGGACTAGCGCTCGGACTGCTCAGTCATTATATCGCTTACACTGCGCACCTCGTCGTTAGCGCTCATAGTCATCTGAAGCCCAGCCCATCGCTTTGCTGCCGATGGACAATCGGCAAGGACGATCGCATGGGGTGAAACGCAAAACCGTTCAGTTCCTCGCGTATCCGGCTTTATCCGGAAGTCATAGATTTCGAAACGCAACCAAGTTGTGCCGATGGACACCTCTGCCGACGCCGCCCCTCAGCTCCTCGACGTGCTCGACATTCGCATTCGTCCGGCTGTGGGTGCCGCCGCTATCTCTGGCCCTGCATCTGCCTTCGAGTCGGACGCAATGACACTGCGAATGCAGCGCCTGGCGGTAGCTGTGAACATGCAAGACTGCTGCCTTCCACCAGGTTGGTCAGCACGATACTCGCCACAGCACCAGAAGGTGTGCTATTTTCACACGTCAGGCGTCGAGCAGTGGACGCATCCAAGTGCTCCTTAGCTGCTGACTATGGTACCCATTCCCTGTGTTCCAATCGAACCATCCTGGAAAGAACAGGAGTCCGCCGACGCCGCACCTGCAGAAATGCCCTGCAGCCACGTTGTCGTCGAAGTTCATGAAATAAACGATTAAGACACAAGCAGTTCGTCTTAATCAGTGCACTTCCGTAAACGTATTTGTTGGTAGAGCGACTCAACTTCGTATCCGTGGACTTCATGACGCCTGCAAAAGCCCGTAAACTTTTGCGCAAGGGCCGACCCAATGAGAAGCTTTCGGATATGGCTGAACCATTTGACCAGCATCGCAAGCAGGCTTGCACGCCCATCTCCACTTACGTGACGACAAAACGAATTAAAGTCAAGCTGGCCAGTTGGGCCATTGCCTCAAGCCGGCTTGAACGGCGCGGCAGTTCACTTGCCTTCGACTTCAGCTGCAGACAATGGAGCCAATGCTTTCGACCCACGGCGTTGCAGTGCCCAACTTCGTCGAGGAAGCGACATGCCGGGCGACACAATTCGAAGGTGGCATGAGGGCACAACTGCGGGCTGGCGCAAAAGAAGCGTATCACGTGTGCTCTTCGATCGCTTTGGCGCTTGGGTGCAGGGAAGAACTCGCAACGTGACGACCTGTGCGGGCAGCGGCGTTGCGTCGCCCTGTTTGATTGATGTTGACGATTTCAGCTCAACTTTCGTAAAATGCAGCTGATTCTATTTATTTCGAGATTCGGACCAATCTTGAGTTGCCGTCGGTTTCTATTTACAACGATTGGTCAAAATTATTGCGTTTCATCCAATCCCGTGCCAGCACGAACATCCAAGTGTTCTCGTCAGCCTCATTTGTTGGACTGACGGGAAGCAGCCCGCGCAACTCGCCTACGTTCGCTGCCTTCGACCAGCATGGCCATGATCCGATCGAATCACGGTGCCATGAGCACGGCTGGAGGGTCCTCGAGTGGCGTGGAAGCTTTTTCTCAAGCACTCCCTGCTGGGCGCGCACTTGACGATACGTCTAATAGCGACATCAACAGCTCGTCCAGCTTCGACGACTCAATCAACTGGCCTTCGGACGATGACGGTTCATCTTACACGTTTGAGATGGATAGCAACAGCCCTGACGAATCAGCGCTATACGAAGGCGTCACCATCGGTGCTGGTTGCCTCGTGCTGCTCGTTCTCTTAGGCTGCCTTTGGCGGATAGCCCAGAGGCGAAAGTTGCGCAAAGCCGGAACGGCGCTCTCAGTAGTGACGCCTTCATGAATGCACTCAGCAACGTCTTCCTTACGACTGCGCGTTCCCTTAACCTTAATTAGCATATCCCTCATAACACTTAATTAACTCGTAATCGTCCCATTTTCCAAAGCGCCTTCGCCATCGTCGCAACGCTGGAGCCTCTTACTAACCCTTACAGCAACCGCAAAGTTGCAACGGGGTCAGGCATCAGCTCTCTTAGCTTATCCGAGGGGTGCGACCCTGGTGGTAATTTGCAGCGCCGTAGGCAGCCTTGCAAGGACAAGGACAAAACTCCACTAAGCTCCTCTACGAATCCCAGTGCATGGACGCACTGCCCAACAACCTGAGCACATGTTCCTCCGTGTGGTTGCAATGCCGTAGCGCCATTGCACATATTGCATCCGCAGATGCAGTTTAATTAAGTATACTTTGTGGTGATGTATCGAGTTCAAACGATCTTACTTAGCCCTGAGATTCGAGTGCGCTCAGCTGAAGAGGACGCCAAGAGCCGGCCGCGAGAGCGACGGCAACACCAACCTCTCGAGGGCTGATACCCCAAGGATTGCGCTTGTGCGGGCTTGAGCATGGCGATGTGAATAAGGAACCTTTTGCATCCGATACCCTTTTGAATACAATATATGTATGGGGTAAAATATCGGTTTTAGGCGACTATTGGTTATAACGGTATTTCTGGTCCGGACCCATGGTGTCGTCGGCGGCATCGGCACTCGGGCGTGTGCTGTGGCTCAATTCACCGCTACAACTGCTCACTGACAATGGAGCTCTCTTCATGATCGAAGTCGTATCGTATGCTTGCGCGGCATTTATGCTTCTGCACGCTCATGCGTCGCCCCGTCGATCGAAGATTGTCCTTGGCACCATCTTTGTTTACCATCTAGTGCTACTGGGCTTGGGCTGCATTGACCAAGATCTTACCATTACGTGGTATGCACAAAGCACGGTACGTACATAGGACTTGCTCTTGAGGCGACTGTAAAATGGCTCGATCAGGTTATGCTGGGGAGTGGCCACCTCCCGCTTTATCTCGTCGTGCTTCACTCTATGTTCTATTACGTGTACGTGCATGCTGCTGCCTTGCATTGCATCACTAACGCAACCCAGTGCCTACATCACGACGCAGCGACTTCATTTGCAAGACTACGCTAGCGCTGGTGCCTTCACGCTTATCGTGCTGTGCTTGACGTTTCCTCTCGAGCTCGTTGGGCCCAAGTTCCTCCTTTGGACCTTTCACGATACGGAGCCAACGCTCGCGGACCGCTTTCTCTCAATCCCCATCGCAATTTTGCTTGCACACATCGCGTCATCCTTGGCGTTTTATGCGTCGCTGTGCACCTTCGTTTCGTGGGCTAACGCTCCATCAGTGGCTCACTCACCGTGCGTATGTAGGCTAGGCCTCCCGGGCCACTCGTACCAGCCAGAGCATGCTCTCATCGAGCACTTGTATCCGCTCCTCTCGATTCTTCTCTCGATTCCGACGTCCGTCCTTTACTTTGCTTTGCTGTTCCACCTCATTTGCGACTTGATCCTCATCCACCCTCATGTACGAGTCCTTGTCGACAGCTCTGATGGCCTTCGAATAGATTCTTCTGCTCGTGCTGCTTAGCTTAGGACTTGCCGTCGTCTGGTCCAGCGATCGACTGGGAGGTATGTTGCGGAGGCACGAATCCACATTGACTCCCTGGCACTGTACGTAGGTGACCTCGGTCCTCCACAAATCCCGCCGTGGATCTATGACGGCGAGTGGACAAATGGCTGGTTGGACCACGCATTGGTGCAAGCAATCGGTCTCTACACCATCGTGCTGCTCTTTCTCACGATCGTCGTGAACCCGGCGCGGCTCACTTCGCTGAGTTACCACCAACGCGTCGGCGACTGCTCCACTCAAACTACCTACACGACGCTACTTGCGACGACGCAGACGCGCTTTACGTTCCTCTGTATCGTCGATTACGACGAAGAGTTCACGTTTTGTAATCTTCCTGTCAACCGGGTTGGCTTATCGCACTTGGCGAGAGCTGATACAACGACGTAGATTCACACGAACGAGCCGTGGTACGCTATTTGCGGCCACCGGTACGGCCACAAAGCCTTCCCCAACTACTTGGCATGCATGATCGCATCGGCAGTGATCACGATTCTCGGTTTGCGCGCCGCGTACTCCCTCGTCCGCCCTGCATACGTGCAGCGCCTCTTGGCCACCAAGTCGTCGTAGCAGCAGCCGATTAAGTGCAATGTCGAAAGTCTCGCATTATCCGGACATTATCGTTCGTTATCATGCGCATCGCAGATGAACCTTCGCAAGCGTTCATTCCTTTGAATCAGAGATACACGGTGCACCCATCGTCCGATGGCAACACGAACGCCGAGATGGCGCGGAAGAGACGAGCAGTGGAGGGTTTAATTTTATCATCTAGGAGCCGCAGCACTTACAAGGCGCGCGAGGTCGTGCGCTTGACAGCGGCGACAATGTCGTGGACCTGGGGAACGGCGATGCGCTCGAGGTTCTCGGCGTACGGCATGGGAATGTCGGCACCCGTGACGCGTTCCATGGGCGCATCCAAATAATCAAAGGCCTCGGTCTCCATAAGGACACCAGCGATCTCGGCGCCAATGCCGTGCTGGCCCCAGCCCTCTTCAACGGACACAATGCGCGACGTCTTCTTGACCGACTCGATGATCGTCTCGCGGTCAAGCGGGCGGATCGAGCGGAGGTTGATGATCTCGGCATCGATGCCTTCCTTGGCAAGCTCCGCAGCCGCCTCGATGGCGACGGCGACCATGCGCGAGAAGGTGACAATTGTCACGTCCTTACCGGGCTTCATGATCTTGGCCTTGCCGAAGGGGATGACAAAGTCCTTGTCCTGGGCCTCCTTGGAGACGGGAAACGACACACCGTAGAGGAGCTCGTTCTCCAAGACAACAACAGGGTTGGGGTCGCGGATGGCGGCCTTCAGAAGACCACGCGCATCCTCGGCGTCATAGGGCACAACGACCTTGAGGCCGGGCACAGAGCCGTACCAGGCGGCGAAGCACTGCGAGTGCTGGGCTGCGACACCAGCGGCAACGCCGTTCGAGCCACGGAAGACAATGGGAACATTGATGTCGCCGTTCGACATGTAGAACTGCTTGGCAGCCGAGTTGATGATCTGGTCAATGGCCTGCATGGCGAAGTTGAACGTCATAAACTCGACGATGGGCTTGGTGCCGTGGTAGGCAGCACCAACGCAGAGACCGGTGAAGCCCATTTCCGTGATGGGCGTGTCCCAGATGCGCTTCTCGCCGTACTTGTCGTAGAGGCCCTTCGACACCTTGTAGGCGCCGTTGTACTTGGCGACCTCCTCGCCCATAAGGAAGACCTTCTCGTCACGTTCAAGCTCCTCGTCCATGGCGGAGTTGAGTGCATCACGGACCGTCATGTTGTCCGAGACGGTGGCCATGAAGCGGGCGCGGACCTGCGCGGGGCGGACGGAGCGGACAAGTCGGGAAAGCATTGGTCCTCGGTAACAGTCAATTCCAACTATGACGGACGTGCCCCCAGTTGCCTGCCCAAATCACCACACAAACGCAATCTCGTGGCATTTTATTCCATTTTCATGCGCTTTTTTCCCCCAATCCATACAAACGGCGTGTGTTTTTTTACCTCATGCGCGTGCTTTTTAATCCAAATTTCGTACTCGCGCTTTTACGCCGATCCAACGTTGCAATAAATTAAGCACTGTGTAATACCATGTTTAGTGTTATTATGTTTCACACTATACACAATTCAAAGTTCAGCCATCAGCCATACAGCAGCCCAAGGACCCATTTACAAGATCAAATTCCTTCAAAGATTGCAAGCTTTGAATGCCCAGGTTGAGACTGTGGGCTATTCCGCCTTGGTGCCGCTTGAGCGCTCCGACTTTCCACTGTTACACTATTTGATTAATAACCTATTTAGTATTAAGGCAAACGAAGTGGGATTTGTGAATATTGGGGACGCCCCTTGCAAGGTTTTTTATTACGATAGGACACTAGGAAATTGTATTCACCTCCAATTTATTGCCACTGGATTTTTCCCAGGAAAAAAACGCCCCCAGCTGTTTTGTTGAAGTCATCACCGGTGCGGGGATATGACGCCGACGACCCGCGCCGCGTCCATGGCGGCATCCTCTGCGGCCGCTTCCATAACGTCCAGGATTCCATCAGATCGGCGCGAAAATGTGAGCTTGAGTGACGACTCCAAGACAAGGCGCTACCTGCAGCATGTTCCGATGGTCATTTACGTTGCGTTTGCTGCGGAGGCGGTCGCCGGCGTGCTCTTGACGTCGACATTCAGTACCTTCCACGTCGAAACCTTCCTCAACGAGTACAAGCTGGACCTTGCGTCTTATGCATCCGGACATGTGCTCTATGCGGTGGTGAACACGCTTAACGACCTCGTCGGGGCGTACTGCGTGGACGCCTGGGCGCCGAAGCATGTACTTATTCATGTCGTTTTCCTCGCTAAGGGGATCTCCCTTAGGGGCGGGCATGGCTCATGCTTTGCGGCGGCACCCTTTGGGCGTTCACATTCCTTCTCCCGTGGTTTCCCTGGCGCTCGTACCCTGCCGTGCACTTCGTTGTATCCCTCTCTGCCTATGATACCCTTTACTCGTTCTGCGCCATCGCGGGGGGCTCGCTTCTAACCGAAATGAACATTTCAGACCACCAGCGCATCAATGTACGTCTCGTAGTCACTGCGTACTTTGACACGGTGTAGATCCTTCGCCTCAAGACGGTCGTGGGCATGACTACAGCATTCCTCGCGACACAGGCAGGGCAATTTCTCTTCAGCTCCAAAGATATGTTTCGCGTCTACTGTGCCGCACTGGCTTGCGCTGCCGCGGGGCTCTATGCCCTATTCTACCACCTCCTGCAGCGCGTGCCTGCACACAAGCTCTATGCAACTCTGGCCGCCCCCCCTTCGGAGCTGTCGACGTCGCTCACAGCCTCGATCAAGGCGATTTTCTTGGACTTCTACCATCTCAAAAACTTTCGGTACTGGCTTGGCATGGAGATGTGCCTGGAAACGCAGAGCAACTTTAACCGTCACTACCTGCGCGTGTTCCTTGGCCACTTCGCCGGGGGACTTTGGTCGCCCGCTACGCTCACGACCGTCATCTCCGGCCTGCCGCTGCTTAAACAGCTCGTCAAGCTAGGCGTATACTCGGTCATGGACCGTGTTGGAGTCTACCGCTTGTACCAGAGCTCGTTCATCGCCAAGTTCGTGGCCGCGAGCCTGACATTCATCGTCGTCCAGAGCGTCTCCACGACTCCGTATATGCTACTGGTTACCTTTCTCATCTTCAATGCCATTGCAACGGAGCTTCCAACAGGCGGGTTTCCCATCGCCATGAGCAACATGCATAAAGAGTTGTCGCTGCACCGGCTGCATACCGGCCGCGGCCTCGTCCCATCCTCGTCAGCCATGTTTATGGGCCTCAATGCCGTCTTTTGCAAGCCCATGGATTCGCTCCTTCCTATCCTAGCTGCCACACAGCTTGACGCCGCAGGCTACCAAACGGACAAAAGCTCTCCGCGCGTAGCGGATACCATGGTGCATTTGCTGCTCTTCCCCCCGCTACTACTCTCTGGCATTCAGCTCTGGAGCTGGCGACGATACACTCTCAACGCCGATAAACTTGCGACCATCGAGGTCGCGCTGCATCGCGGCACCGATGAAAAGAATGTAGTATAGGCGTTGAACCTGGGAGTGCCGCGATTATCTCCTCGATATCGCTACAACTGCACGCGAGAAGTTACATACTGGCCAGGGATAATCACGACCACAAGGAAGGCCATACAGTTCCCCTCATGCGTACACGCACATACACCTCATGCATACACGCACGTTTCGAGGTGTGCATGTTCAATTAACTTTACCCGTAGCAGTTGCCAGTGGTTAGCTCACGTGGTTATCTCTGTTGAACGAGTACCGAGCCACACCACAAGCGCCACTTGCGTTGCTATGGTTCTAATAGCTGCCGGTCGGGGTCCACGGCAGCAAGGATGGGTCGAGATCGGCGTCGTTCCAACGAATTGGCTGCGGAACGAAGATGAACGAATCTCCACCGTCCGTCTGGAGAGGCCAGTCACTCGGCGAGCGAAGTAACGCCCAGTGCGTCACCGACCTACGGCCTGCGATGTCCCTGGGTAGCATGCCCCGCTAACCGCCCGAGAGATCGTTGAGATACATACAGACTTTGCAGGCGATAAGGAGGGTCTTTTGATGACCACGTCAGCCCGCTCGATGCGAGGGAATCGAGCGCGAAAAAAAACGCGCTTCTTCGGAACACACTTCCATGTTCTTCTTCGATCTTCGGACAGGAAAAGAAGCTGTGGCGTCCTTTCCACGGGGGCTTCGAACTTCGACGACGCATACAAAATCCAAGAGTGGCGCCAGCTCTCTGGTGTTAGTGTGATTGGCTTTGGCCACATCGAATTCGATCGAATTCTGCCTCCCGCAGCATGCTCAACCATGTCCCGGTGTTCCTCCAGAAGACGTACGATATGATCCAGAACTGCCCCGAGTTCATCGCGACGTGGTCCACGTCCGGGGAAACCTTCATCATCAAGCGCATCAACGAGTTTGCGGCCGAGATCCTGCCCCGGTATTTCAAGCACAACAACTTCTCGAGCTTCGCGCGGCAACTCAACTTTTACGGCTTCCACAAGGTAAAGAAGGAAGACATCCTACTGCGAACGCGCACGCCCAATGCACCGGACGCAGCTCTCGAAGCGCAGGGCTGGTGGGAGTTCTCGCACCCACTCTTCGTGCGCGACGAACCGGAAAAGATGGCCAGCATCCGCCGCAAGACGTACGCCGATTCTGCCCATGCGCATCATAACAATGCGCCTACGCCACCAACAGATAAGTCGGAGCTAGAGGAGCTCAAGGGCTTTGTAAGCGAACTTGTCGATGACATGAAGGGCGAGCTTGCTTCGCTCAAGAGTCAAGTCGGCATGCTGGCTCACCACATGTCGTCACTTGGCTCGCTGATGCAGATGATCGTCCAGCAACAACAGCAACAACAGCAGCAGCACCACCAACAACAAGCTCACTTAGTGCCGCCGGTTCATTTGGCGCCACCACCACAAGACGACTTGCACCAACTCAAACGTCGAAAGATCGACCACAATGGGACACCGTCACCGGGCCCCGCAATTCTCCTGCCGCCGCTCAATTCGATGCGCCACCAGATCAAAACGGATGAGCCTAATCTCGACGAGTCGGAGGCAACTGCTGCGTACGTCCTGTGGCACTCCCGCCGCAACCAGACCGACCCACCCCCTATGCAGTGAGGG
The DNA here is from genome assembly GCA_002081595.1 of Achlya hypogyna. NCBI lineage: Eukaryota > Oomycota > Saprolegniomycetes > Saprolegniales > Achlyaceae > Achlya > Achlya hypogyna. The sequence continues at coordinate 39,240 of JNBR01002405.1, forward strand.
CTGCTAAGTTTAAGTGAGTTTTGTACATTGCAGCGTCGCGGCGGAGTTACTCCGCTGTCGATGTGTCCTGCGCATCGCTGCGATCAGCGCTACCTGTGGTGGCCCTGTTCAGTGCCCTTGGGCTCATGGACTGCCGCCCAAATTTCATTCGCCTCGGGTGCAATTTGAAATAACCCATCGCATTGCATCGTAAGATCGCGACTCTTCATGAGCACCAACACCCCGAGCGAAGAACTGCGCGACGCCATATGCGATGGCCACGTGGAGCGCCTCGAAAGTCTACTCGCGGACGGGGCGGACCCCAACTACGTTGACGAGGAGAGTGGGTGGGCTCTTCTCCTATGGGCAGTTAAAACCAACTCTCCTGCGGCCCTCGCCATTCTTCTGGCTCACGGCGCCAACGTCAACGTCGGCGGTGCGCATCGTATCCTGTGGCGGGTGCCACCATCTGTGCGTAGATTCGACCGGCAACACGGGTCTTCACAAGGCAGCGTACTTGGGCCATGCCGAGTGCGTCAAGTTGTTGCTCTCTCACGGGGCTGACCCACGACTCGAAAACAAAATGCACCAAACGGCCTTCGACCTCGCGTCTCTCTTCGACAAGCCCGAGACTTCGTCGCTCCTCACCAGTAGCACAATCTAAGACGAGATCGAAGCTCATGGTATTTTCGCCTCTGCGACTGAGACGGCCTGGTGGAACTTTGTCTTGAGCACGTGCAGCGCATACAGCGCTTTTGCGTGAGACGGCGCGAGTGTGAGCACAGATGCAAACTAGAAAGCACACTCATGTCGCCACAGACCGCCACAAAGTCCCAACCTTGGCTGCCGCTGCATGGGGGTCTCCCAAATGCCAATCAGCGAGACCATGATTATACAGGGCGGCGATGCTCTTCGGCCTGATGCTCAGCGCTTTCGCGAACATGCGTTGGGCGTCTGCGAACCGCCCCTGGCTCAGATACGCGCCACCAAGGTTGACGTGGATCGATACGAACTCGATACCTATCCACCGTGAGCCATCTAAAGATCTCCAAGGTGAGCGTACTAGCCGCAATCTCAAGGGCTAAGCTGTAGCTTTCCTCGGCGAGTTCCCACTCGCCAGCTTCTTGGTGTGCGAGCCCTTTGCAGTAGTGCACCTGGATTTCCTGTAACTTGGCCGTGTCCACTTCTCGTGCCACGAGCGCGGCGTTGAGTTCGGCGCTGTTTTCAACCTGGCGCGCCGGGGTGGAGGTGGAGGCTAGCACTTGCGCCGGGGTGAAGAGGTTGCGCCGGAAGTACCGCTGCAGCGTCATGGCGGCGTGGTGCTCCAAGAGCGATGCAGGCTGGTGCTTGACCACAGAGGGCGATGTCGGTGGTGCAGCCGGTGCCACGTTTGCGTTAGCTGCGTAGGAGGGTGCGGGCAACGGTGCGGTCGAAACGCTGCGCACCTTCTTCTGTGCTTTCGTTGGCACCTCAGCCGGAACACCGATCCGCGCAGCGAGTGCAATCGGCTCTACAAACAGCGGTGCTGCCTTGTAGGCTGAGAGCGTGGGTGTGGGTTTGATATGAGGCTCCGGGACGGGTCGCTTAAATGCCACGGCAGAGCGCGGTAATTCCGGCATGTCCACAGGACGCGGCATCGCAAGTGGCACTGTTGCTGCGCGCAGGGGTCGCACAGTTTCGAGGGGGGATTCGGGTCGGTCGAACTCAAAGTCAGCACTCAGGTGCGGCTTCTTGGGCGTCGATAGCACGCGCCGGAGGGGTGAGTTGGAGGTAGTCGGGGTCCTGCTTTTCTCGGCAAGATGGATTGATTTGGAGCTCAGTGTTGGCGTGTAGAGCACCGAGGTCGTCGACGCCAGCGGTGATTCCAAGTCAAACGATTCGTGGTGCTTACTGCACACCGTGTCGGGAGGTAGCCACAGAGGCGGTCGTTGCTCCGGACTCACTGTGGCGGGCGGATTTCGAGGCAGTGTCGTGAGCACCGCGTCTGGAGCGACGGGGCGGTGATCGTTGAAGTAGGCAATTTGATGGTCTTGCTGTTGGCAATGGTGGCTACATGGCGCCGTGAAGTTGGTTGATGGCGACCACTCTACCGGAGGCTTGCTTGGACCACGGACATGTGCAGCTGAAAGTGCTCTTCCTTGGGATGCACCGCCATGGTCTTGGCAATGAGTGGCAATGGACATTCCTACTCACTCCAGTACAAGCGCACGGCGACAGGCCCACCTTAAGGAGCATCTCCACGTATTCGTTCGAAAACTTGCAAAAGAGACTCAGCACCCGTGCAATTTCCGTCTAGCGGTCGATGGGTTGAAGACCGTGGGCGTGGTGCGCAGAGTACCTGGAGGCCGACGTGGAAGCGAAACTCTCGCATCGCCAGCAGGAGCAATGCGAGGCCGCCGTGAGCTGCAAAGGACTGATAAGTCGCTGCGTCGTCGTGTCGCAGTCGTCGCAGCAGCTGAGCTATGCCTGTTAGCTGCGCCTCGAGGCTGTACCGCTGCTTGGAGAGAAGCTCCACGATGGCTTGCCCACAGGTGAGAACAAAAGGTTGTGTCTGGAGTACCTGGTACGTCCGTGCCCATGTCGCCATCCGGCTCGTACGCGGGAATTGCTAGGTTCGCAGGCGATGCCGTTCGCGACAGGCCGCGCGTTATCTTGACTGGCGCGCCACGCCATAGACGGTTGTCTGGGACTTTGGCCGGTGCGGGGTCTTTGCTCTTTGCAGCAGTTTCGAGAATACCAAGGAGGAAGCCCGTCGCCGAAGACGCCTCGCGGGCGACGAGCTCACCGCTCACACTGGAGAGGTCTACCTTCTTTGGGCTTCGCTTGGAACCGAGGCCCAGAAGCCCCCGCGAGCTCATCGAGTGCGTAAGCGGCATTGGAAATAATCTTATAAATAGACACACGCCCTGCCAGGTCACCCTGCCACCCGAATCCCTGATGGGCATTATTATCTAATACTAGTACCTTGTTTCAAAGCATCAACGGTAGGCCCGATTGTAAGGTCAACGCTTTTATATGCTGTTGCGCCGAAGTCGCTTTTGCTACTTTTGATGTCTCAATCGGCTTGAGCGATGAACTTGAGCCAAAACGCTGAGGCATGGAGCCCGTTGGACCCGATCATTGCTTTCCATGACAACATTGTGACGTCATATATGTGACCGTTTCTGGCATGCCCGATCTTCCGTATAAAACTGGTTAACCGGAGGGTAGGGGCCATTCGAAGGGGGGGTCGAAAAAAACACGAGGCGGCGATGCACCGGCGCCAGAACCTGCGCCCACGGGCGCTGGACATCCACTCGCGCATCAAGATCATCCGGTCGGATGAAGATATCGTCATGGAAGAGGAAGATGGAACTGTGGGTCCGCGCATCACGTCCTTCCAGGAGCTGGCCGAGGTACTTGCACCCACGACGACAAGCTCACAGTCGCCGTAGATGATCGACGACCAGCCGGCCAAGCCGAAGCGCAAGAAGCACATCCCGATCCCAATGAACTCGACGGTCGCGAACTACGAGAAGGAAGTGACCGCTGACTTCGTGTTACCGACGAGCTACATCAAGATGAGCCTTAATTTCCAAACGCCAGCGTCGTCGTCATCTGCGACGCCCGAGAAGGTCGAAGTTGACTTGGAAGTCGAGGACATGGAATGGCTACGTTCGCATCCCCGGTATGGTGAGCTCGGCGACCCCCGGTACCAGCTCTCGTACGAGCAATTCGCCAAGATGCTCGACGTGCTCGAACGAGCCACGGCGCTAATCAATCCTGGAGTGATCACGCTTGCGGAGGCTGACGAAGTTTTCCTCAAGCAGCTTCAGCTCAAGGCCAGTCCGCTCAACCGCGTGACCACCGACGTGTACAACTACTGGGTCGCCAAGCGCACCTCGCTCAAACGGCCGCTCCTGCGCAAGTACTGGCCGCAGACGCCACTTAATGACACTAATCCCCACCTGGTTTTTCGCCCACGCGAGAAGGAGCGCTACAAGCTTCGAAAGCACCGCAAGAACGACATGGAGGGCCTTCGAAAGCTGCAGCAGCTGCGCCACGACTTTGACCGCGTCCGGCAGCTACTCGAGATGGTCAAGCGGCGAGAAAGGTTCAAGCGCATGTCTGTCGACTTCCTCGACGAGACACGCCGGCAGTCGATCCACGACACCATTGCTGCGGCCGTGCCCAGCATGCCTCCCCGCCACCCCAAGGTATTGCACCCCGTCGTTGGCCAAAGCTCACGACGCACGGCCGGCAGATCCCGACCGAGGAAGACCGCGATAGCAAGCACAAAAAGAAGAAGAAAAAGAAGGACAAAAAGCACCGGCGCGACTCGATCGACGGCGACAGCGTGTCGGAAAGCTCCGGACCCCACGTGCTCAAGTCGGCAACAGCCATGGAGGTCCAGCGCCTCCCGGTACCGACGTTCATGGACGCGCGCGTCGCCGACGGAGCCGACGTCGCTCCTGGGGCCAGCGACAGCAAGGCCGTCGTTTCGTTCCCGACGTATCCGCAGTCCACGGCGCAATTGTACTCCAGCATGTTCCAGGACCCACCGCAATTCCGCTGGTACCGCCGTCGGCATGAGTGGAGTCACCTCACCCTCCTGTAGCCGGAGTCGCTACGGCCGCGGCGGACGACTGATCATGGACCGCATCCCCGTCTTCAAGTCCCACATCGACTACGAAGCGCCGCCGCTCGTGAGTGCGCTGCCGCCGCCTTCTGGAGCGGGGTTGACACCGCCAGCCCCAACGCCAACGGCCACGCTGCTGGCGACCCTTGGCGCTTCGCACCAGCAGCGCATGGAAGCCATTTACAACATGAGTGATTCGGAAGACGAGCTCGTGACGATGGACACCGTCGAGGAAGACAAGGTCCGGACACTCAAGTACACGCTGGCTACCTAACTTGTTAAACTTTTATGTGTCTAATTGTGGCGCGTGCAGTACCTATTTTGAGCTCCGCCTTGAGGCCGCATGGCGCTGTACCGGAGCTTGGAGGCCGATGTGACAGCCTTCTTCATTGCGCAGGGAACCATCTTCGAGACCGTCGTCAACAGCCTCTGCGTGCGCGTGCACCAGTTGGAGCAGGCTCGTGAGGCGAGCGCGGTCGAGAGCGCGACCGCCAGCCTCGAGACCCGTGTGGCCCGTCTCGAGCACCTCGTCCTTACGTTGGTTGCCTGCCATCATCACCAGCGGCTCATACGCGTCGTAGTCGCAAGACCTCCACGGGCTACAGGACGACGCCCGAGGCACCAGCTCAAGCCTTTCACGTCTCACGGGTGTTGCTGGGGTCGTGGAGACCGCGCTCGCAACGCTGGTAGAGCCGTCTGCACCTGCAGCGACTCAGGCGACGTAGACGGAGCAAGTGGCTACCCACAGCGCCTTCTTGGAGACGTACCCCATGCAGATCACCGCCGACAGCGTCCAGAAAGTTACGCTCGGCTGGACGGCGGCGGAAGTGGATGTCCTCTCGAAGGAGCTGCAGCGACTGCACGAGGCACTCGCCCGCGGGGACTCGCCCTCGACCGCCGACCTTTGCACCTCGCTTGACGAGGTCCGCGACGACCTCGCGCTGATTGCTGAGACGTATGGCATCCTTGACAAAGCCCACGTTGTCGATCGGCTGCGGCGAAGCCTCGCCGCGTTAGGCGCAAGCATGAGCGTCGCACGGCTCTCGGAGGCGGCCGTGCTGGTAGGCTCGACAGGTGAGGCCCGCCGATAGTAGGACGTAGAACCCTGACGAGCGGCCGCAAAACGACGACGACTGGCAGTCCGTTCTGTCGCGGTGGAACTCTGTCGTTTTGCCTACGGCGCTTTCGAACCTTCGGGCCGGCAGCATTGCCAAAGAGCTGGATCAGCAGGAGACGGTGAGAGCAGTCGAGAGGACCTGCTTTGAGGCATTACTAGCCTATGACGCCGTTGGCGCTGTACCAGGAGCTGGCGGAGAAAGTGCATAAGCTTCTGCAGGCAACGGGCAACCAGCAAGAGTCGTGCGACACTCGCATGCAGGCGCTCACTACCGAGCTGCACGTCCGTTGGCCAAGCACACCTTCAGCGCTGAACCACTACTGTAGGAACTGCAGGACCACGAGCGACAACTCGAAGGACAGCTGGCCACGTTTCCCCGTCGGGAAGACGTTCTGCAGCAACTTGAACTCCTGCAGGACAAGGTGCGCTGCAAGGGGATCAAATCTCCACCCCGCACCAGATCGCGCGCGAGACCACATCGACGTCCCAGACAACAGCGGCGCTCGACGACCTTCGAAACCAGTTTCAAACTCTACCGACGGCTGACATGGTCACCCAATTGCAGCTTACGCTCAAGTCGAAAGCCGACAAAGCAGATCTCGCGCGGTGGGTTTGCTTATGCTAGCAGTTTTCACGGCGGCCACAGGCTGCAGCGGGAAAAGTACGAGCAGTCCACCATGGGCCTCTCCAAGGTGCCGCTTAAGTGTTTGTCCTGCGATCAGTTTTTGCCCTGCAACAAGCTTGCTCCTTCTGACACGTGGCATTCACCGGCGCCCGTCGTGTCACCGCGCAACACGGTGAGCCTTCGGCCACTGGATGCGGCCAGGAAGGAGCGTGGAATGCTCGGTTCGCCAGTCGCTGCCACAAAGACGGGCACTGCCCTGCACCGGCCGACCTCATCGACGAGCTATCGCAAGACGTTTACTCCCCAAGTGGAGTTTGTGGACAACGTCGTCGTGAAACTCGAGAAGCACCGGCCGCTGAGTGCGGCCCCACGAGGCTACACACTGCAAAGCACGTCCTTTGAAATGGAGATGCCAAGGTCGGGGTTGCGATTGGCACCACCAACAGCTCAGGTACGTTGCTCCTTTGACGCTTGCAACATCGCCACATGCAACTCAGAAACCCGCTTCATTGCTGTCGGACAAGCAGCGCTACTCCTTCTACTACTTTGGGGACAACAACGCGAGTTGAGTCGCACGACCCGACCCTTCTACGTCTGGGCAAACTTACCTTGGACAACGAAAGGATAGGGCCTTGGGCAGCGCCTGCAAAGTGTCATTTTCTGTGCTCCGACAAAATAAGATGTGTTAGTGAGCAATGACTTCGAGCGTCGGTCACGGGCACGGCGCCTCCATGGATATTTGGGGAAAAAAAGCTTGGCAGCCCTATGGCGAAGCGCCTAACATGGACTGGCATGTACTGGGTGCGGATGGCACTGCTTGCACCGGTGCTTGGTGGTTGGTTCTTCGTACCTCATTCGCACTTTGCCCCCAACGACGGCCATGATCCATGTGTCAATCAATGGATTCGAAGGTACCTGAGGTACTAGGCGCCACGACATTCATTCTGTTGCCCAGGGGAACTACGCCTGGAGGGTGTGGTCATGATCGTTGCGTTGGATGTGTTTCCTGCTGCGACCTCGATCAAAGGTTATGGAATCATTGAAGTTATTGAAGTACACAGGCTGTACGATCACCATTCAGGATGAGTGCATGTCTTTTCGAGGCGACGGCCATCCCCATCACTTTGCATTTGCCCGCCGACGAGACTCATAAAATGCAGCGGCTCATCGGAGCGTACGCCAGCTTGCTCGGAATTCCGTTCGGCAGTGAGCTCACCGCAGTAACAGCGGGTGCATTTTCTGCCCACGACGCCCGAGCGAATGATGCCAAGGTGCAGGACGCGATTGCGTTTGTGGAAGCGCAGCGCCAGCGTTTTAAGTACCCTGGGCTTACACTCGCCGTCGTGCGCGGCAATGAGGTACCTTTTGAGCTGGGCGACGTGTGGTCTAAAGCATATCATAGACTCTCATCGCCAAGGGTTTTGGTACCAAGCAACTGGGCGTGCCGTCGGACGTCGTGGACGCTGACACCCTCTTTGAGATCGGCTCTATTTCCAAGACGCACGTGGCGCTGGCACTGGCCAAGCTCGTGGACGACGGCAAGCTGCAGTGGCACGACACGATCAAGAGCCACTTACCGTGGTTTAAACTCCAAGACAAGTACGCCGAAGAGGTGACGACCATTGCCGACCTCGCGTCGCACAACTCAGTCTTTGGCGATCACACTGGTGACGAGCCGCAGATCTTTGGCGCGTTCGCGTCCGAGCGCGTGGGCGTCGAGAAACTCCGATCCATGAACACTACACGCAAAGTGCGACCCGGCTTTGCCTACTCGAACGTCGGCTTCAACGTGCTCGGCCAAGTCATTGAGGCGGTGTCCAACCAGACCTGGGGCGACTACCTGACGGATGCCGTGTGGCGGCCTTGGGGCATGCACTCGACGTTCGCACACGCGCGCCTCGCGCCGGCGTCACGCCTCGCGGCCGGCCACAACGGCTGCGCCGGCACTGTCATCGGTCCCTACCCGCTGCAATCGTCGCCTCTTGCAATGCTCTCCCCGAATGTGCCCGCGCTCGCGTCGGGGTCCATCGTCTCGACAGCCACCGACATGGCAAACCTCCTTAAACAAATACTGGCGAAGGGCGGACATACGTTCAAGTCCCCGCAACCGATCTCCGACATGGTCACGGGCCACGTCGTCGTCGAGTTGCCGAGCCGGCGAGGCATTAGCCCGCTGAACGCCTTCGGTTTGCAGTTCAAAGCAGATGGCACAGCCGTCACCTCGGGCTACGGTGTCGACTTTATTGGCGAACTTCTTTTCGGCCATCGCTTCTACATGAAGAACGGCGCCACCAAGGTGCACACGTCCACGACGGGGTTCGTGCCGGACGCCCAGCTCGGCCTTTATATTAACGCCAACATGGCGGTCGTGGGCTCGATGCCTCTGGAGCTCATCCGGTCTTACGTGCTCGGGATCTTTCTGGACGTCCCCAAAGCAGACCTCGACGCCATGTATGAGCTCGGTCTCAGTTTGTTTCCGCCGGTTCCGGCCGCGGCATGCGACGCTCACTACTTTGGTCATCAGCCTTGGGCGACTCTCAACACGACGGTGGCGGCGGAAAGCCCGTTGGCAGGAACGTACCTCATGGAGACTTCGCCAGACTACTATGGACCGTTGACGGTGCGGGTCGAGAACGGCAAGCTGCGCATCAAGTACGGCGCTATTAACGCGCTCCTTCTTCCGACAAATGCCAGCAACTCGTTTATCGTTCCGTACGACACCACGCCGACGACGCTCACGGCCGTTTTTGAGCTGCCCGCCACAGCACAAGACAAAGTGAAGCTCAATTTTTCGGGCCTCCTAGCGGTCCACGTATAATGCACTGCTTGTGACGCCTTTTGGTTTGCATTTTGGAGTCTGGCGAGTCCTACTCGAGTGGCCTGTTGTGCATGCGCTTGCCGCTTGAGGTCGTATCTCGCTAAAGCTGTTTCCCGGACGGTGGGTGTGGGGTAAGATCGTGGATATCGCTGTACCGATCGCCGATCCAGCTGCAGCCCTAAAGTCCTTCCAGGCCTCGTCGGGGTTGCGGCCCTGTCGGTCTCCATGGCCGCAATCGCTTCCCTGTCCACCGCCATGAATCCGCTCGTCCAGAATGTTTTCTCTTGCACGGACTTTCAACGCCGAGGCGTGGCTCAACGCAACGATGTTGGTTTGGCTCTTCTCCGACAACGGCAGGTGAGCCACAGACTACGCGTCACCGACGACCGCTGTGGCCATTCCCGCCTGGCCATGCAGCTGCTCAACAATGTGCGGTGGCAGTGCGCGTTGCGCCGCCAGTCGGGGTGCCAAAGCTTTCCCGTCGCAATGCCGCTGTACTGGCTCGACTTGGAACGCCAGTGGATCATCACCTTCACTCAGAAACGCGCGGACCGCTGCTTTCGCGAGTACGCCGGCAATGGCGCCGTGTACCCGGAGGCCACCCTGCTCAATCTGCAGTGGTCAGCGTGATAATGAGAATTCATATCTTACGCCATTGGGATAGTGCACTGCATCTATGACTCTACTGCAGGGATTGACTTGGCTGTGGCGTCGCCCTTGGGCTTGCGTACGTCGTAGCCGTACAAGCCTCGCATGAGCCACCGGTTCTGCCGCTCGGGGCGCTCGAGCAGCCCCACCATGCAAGTTGCGTAGACGAGCGTCGCAGCCGAAACCACCTGCGCCCGGGACAGGCGGCTCAAGAGCCCGTACTCCTTCAGCTGGTAGAAGACGGTGATGAGGCTGTACGACGCCACAGCCTTGCGAATCGTGAACCGGCGCTTCGGGGGCTCGAAGAACTGCGCCAGATAGGGCGTCAGAGAGGCGAGGGTGATGGCAATATGGTGGTCGGCGATGGGCACGAGGCACGAAAACATGTACGGAAAGATGTAGTTGCCTGAGAGGAAGAGAATCGAGCGCACGTAGTCCGCGAGCTGCTTGGGCACGTCGAGGGCCTGTTTGTGCCACGCCATAAAAGCGCCGACGAGGTGGATGGGAAAGAAGATCTTGGCGCCGCTCGCAAAGTGCTTGGCGCTCTCGTCGCGAAGGAAGGTGCCACAGGACTTGTCCGGGTGAAAGCACGCGCAGCGGGAGCCAGTACCAGTGCGGATCTCATGGCGAGTCGCCGCGAGCACGGCGGCGGGCAAACACGACTGGTAGTCCAGCATCTTAAGCTGCGACGGCAAGATCCATTCGCACCGAAAGAGGTAAATGTACATGAGTCGTGACGTTACGGCTATGCTCGTCGCGTGCTCCACAAGTGCGGACGCTGGACCCAGCGCATACAGTGCGAGCGCCGACTCGACCAGCGCGTACGAGAGCACAATGTGCTTGTGCGCATCCGTGATGAGCCGGAAGAAGGCGACCGAAGCGACGCCCGCCGCAAGGCGTGGGGCCGTTGGTTGCAGCGATCGAAAGAGGCCGCAACCCGCTGCCAAGGCAACAAACAGCGCCGAGGGAGGCGCTGGATTGCGTGCGCGCACTGACGCAAGAAGCGTACCAAGCGCGAGCGCCCCAACCGCACCCTGGACGCCCGCGACAACGGCCGTTGGTCGAGGCGACGCTTCCGTCATCTCAGATCCGCACTGACCCCAGCCATGTTATAACACACGTAACACGGGGATTGGGAGAACGCATGTTGAAGTTGGATGTGATGTCAACAAACAACGCAAAATAGTGTATGAATCTAGCTGGCGTTGCCCTTGCCGAAGGTTCCTTCGGGACACCGGTAGGCCTCGGGCAGCATGGAGCGCTGGAGCGAGTTGAAGGCGTATTGCCGCTTGCCGATGTTTTTCTCGACGCAGTCCATGCGCACGCCGTAGCTGCGCATCGTGGCCACAGCCCGCCGCGTCGCCATTGCGTCCAAGTGGTAAAAATGCTGGAGGATCCATCCTACACACGACGTGGCGTGAGCGGAGCCCGCTGGCATGCAGCGAGTGTACCTTGCTCCAGTGTGACGCTCATAGCGGTACGGTCCTTTGCGCTCTTGCAACTCACGACGCGGCCGCCGTCCATGCACCGCGTGAGGCGCGCCGCGACCTGCAGGATCTCTGGGTGCTTCTTCTTGACGTACTCGGCCTTGGCCTGCTGTACCAGCACAGCAAGGTGCTCCAGGTCAAAGGCCACTTGCTCCTTCTTGTGCGGCACAAAGGCGACGTATCGTTCGACGTACGTGCGGAGGACTTCGATGTTGGTCGTGTTGATGAGGTCCTGCACCGTTTCCTTTTGCAGCGTCGACTTGTTGGCCAGCGTCTGCATCTCGTTGATACCTACAGCGCACCCATGAGCCGCCAGCGACTCCGACCTCTGTGCCTTGGGTGAAGAAGACCGGCGTCACCGCGATGCTGCGGTGACCGACTGCCAGCCGCTGCTGCAACTCGACCTGCGACGCGTCGCAGTAGATACCGACGACAACAGTGAACCCGCTGTGCTGTGGCGACTGGCTCAGGCGCACCGAGAGCACGCCGGGCACGGCCGCGTCTGCCAAATGCAGATGCAGCGACGTGGCCTTCTGCTGCTTGGGGTGTTTGGTGCACAGGTCCAGTTCGAAGCGGACGTTGGCGAGCCAGGCCGTGGCCGCCGAGAAGTCCTGCAACATCGCCTTCTCCTTGCCGTGGTCGCTGAGCAAGCTCTCGACCTGGAAGAGGTACCCGACCGCGTACAGCTGGTCCAGGTACGGAAAGAGCGACGCCGACGGCATCATGGCCTTCTCCAGGTGCCGGCAGAAGGACGTCACGAGTGCCGCCAGTGCCTGCGCATGGCACTCGTCTTCGCGCACGGCGAGCGACCACTGAACCTCGTCGCGGAGTCGTGCCTGCTCCTCGCGCCAGTCGCCCTGCAGCCGCGTCGCTGACGACTGCTTCACAAGCGGCGGTGGCACGCTGCCCTCGGTCTCGCCCGACTCCGCCGCAGTTGCAAGCGCCTCCAGCTGCGCCTGCAGCGTTGGGATCGTTTGGCGAAACTTGCAGTTGTGCGCCGCGAAGGCGCCCACCGTCACTGTCTCGAAGAGCTGCACTTCGGGGCTCGTTCGCCGCCCAAGCTCCGACTGCAGGGGCTGCATGGGCCCGACCCAAAACTCTTGCACGTGCTACGCGGTGATGAATGCAACGCCGACCAAGACGCCCGTACGAGGTTTGTTGGGAGAAAGCGAAGGCGCGACTCCTTTTTCTCCACGCTCTTCTTGAAGTAGATCGAGTTTTGCGACCGTTCGTGGCACAGCCCGATGCATTCGCCCAAGAAAGCGCAGTACTCCGAACGCTTCGTCGCGCGCTGCTCCAGCCATTGCTGGATGAGCTGTAAGTCGGCTTCACCCTGCGCTCCGTCAATGAGCTGCGGGAGAGTGGAGGAAAGGAAGGTACCTGGATCTGGTCGATGATGTTGCTGTAGTTGGGCTTTTCCGCGCGAAGGAGTTCGAACCGCTTGAGGTCGGCCTGGGCGTCATGCAGCGCCGCGGTGCGCGAGAGCAGAGTCTGCTCGAGGTACTGGCGGGCCACTTCGTTCGGAAGCACCGACTCAAGCAGCTCTTCCACAACGTGCACGCTGTCGTAGGCAGCGTCGTCGCCGCCGTCGTCACCGAACTGGAAGTGCTTGGCCGTGCAGAACGACGACGACGAGTGCAGACCAAAGGCGCTAGTACCCACGAGGTGGTGCTGGTCATCGCCGCCCGACACGAGCGTTGGCTTGAGCTTGAGCACGGGCAGCACTGGGTGGTTCACGACCGTGAGGATGTTCGAGACGCCCGACGCCGACGTAGCGCGGCTTTTGGTCGTGCGCCGCTGACCGCCGAAGAAGCTGAAGCGCCGCGACAGGCTCAGCACCGCGTCCGGCTCCTCTTGCAGGATGCTTGACGGCCTCAGCACCAGCGTCTCTTGAGAGCGTTCCGTCGGCGACAAGGTCGCGATGGCGTTCGTGCTCTGTAGCAGGTGGTCCATCGGGCATACGTACTCGGCCAGCACCCGGGGCGTATCGAGGTCCATTTCGTACACAAGGAAGCGCAGCGTCGACGGCTTTTCAATCGGCACGTATAACACCGAACTGAACCCGGTACAAAACCCAAATTGGTACTGGTTGCTGCCCGCTGTCTCGGTGAAGCCCCGCCGGATCCAGTTGAACTGCGTCGACGTTGGCATCGCGGACCGCCGGCGGGTCGCCGCGTTGTCCAAAAGCGACTCGAAGAGGCCGGGTGCGCGGAGCGACGAGCGGCGCACCGGGGCGTCCTCATTGAGTTCGTCGAGCAGGCCGCCATCCGTCGACTGGTACACCTCAACGAACGTGTGCGTGCTGGACGTCGTGGCCTCGGGGAAGTAGAGCTGAAGGCACAGCGCCACCATCGTGTCGTTGCTATCGATGGAGCTAAGCCGGCTCTTGCTTTGCTGGTGGGCCAGCGACATCTACGCGCGCCTCAATGACCCAAGCTACCGCTTCGATATGCGTACCGAGCTGTGGAGGGCACTAAGGTTCGTGCGCTGCATGCGCAAGTACTCAAACTGCTGCGTCTCCTCGTCCATGACGGCGTCGTCAAACTCCCCGCAGGCAATCGTCGACTTCCAGTCGAGATCTTCCACCTACGTCATCGTTTGTAACTTGCGCGGCCTCGAGCAGGGACGTACGTCGGCCGTCTCAGCGACCTGGCGGGGCGCCGTAAGGGTCGTGAGTGATGAGGATTGGCCGCCGAGGGCAAAGAGCTTCGAGTTCCACTGCAGGATGAGGAAACCCATGCACGGGATGAGTGTCGGGCAGAACTCGCCGAGAAAAAGCCACACGAGGATGTTGATCTTGTCGTGGTGCAGGTACAAGTAGAAGTTGAGACCGTGCTGGATGCCAAGGAAGACCACGAAGCTCAGCACTGTGATGACGAGATAGAGCAACGCGCCGTTGTAGACGCGCGAACTTTCCATCGAGTCCACCGTCATGCCGAGGCCTTGCCGGATGAGAAGCAGGCCCAAAACAAACACAACCGCGAGTACGACAACGTGGAACGCGTGCAGCAGCAAGAACGTCCGCTCAAAGTTCGCGGCGAAGCTGCGGCAGGCCTAGCGGGCGTGAGCCTCCGAAGGAGCCGTGGAGCGCGCTTACGACTTCGCCCGAGTGCCACCATTCGATGGGCTCAAGCAGCGAGATCCACAGATCCGCGGACGGGTTGCGGTTGAGGAGGTAGTCAATGTACGTGCAGCGCAGGAAGGGGAAGTTCTGCGTCAGGTGCCAGATGAGCAGCACAACGTAGCCACCCATGAGCAGCATCCAGAGGCCCCAGATGCGCGACTTCATGTGCACCTGCCGGCACTTGGGGTGGTACGCCGAGAGCCAGTGGATCGCGATGGACACGAGGAGACTCCAAACGGCGGCGCTGCGGATTTCATCGAGCACCGCGACGACGAAGGCCACCTCCTGCATTTTGCTGCCCGTCGTCATGCGGCTCAGAATCGAAAGCCTAGCCTCGCGTGAGCTTCACTCGCAGCTAATAAGGCGACAGACCAGTAGAACTGAATCGCCACAGAAAAGAGGAGAATGAACAGCACTGAGATGGACGCGATGTCCGTGTACACCGTCGTGCTCGTGACACCGAGCCCGTTCTAGCGCCGCATGAGCAGCCGAAGAAAGCAGCTACTTAGAGGTACCATTCGGACGAGGACGAGGGCCGCGAGTAGCGCAAAGACGTAAACGACCGTGGCGATGACCGTCCAAAGGTTGTTGGGCACTTGTTCGTTGAGCGTTCCTACGGGGCGTGAGCTCTCCTACGATGGTGGTGCAGCAGCATACGAGGCATCGCGTACGGTGCGGCCACGACGCAGCTGTTGGCGAGGAGCGAGCCGTTGGACGCGAACGTCATTTCCGTGAGGGTCGAGAGGTTCATAAAGACGCTGTCACGGCGTAAGATTGTGTTGTTGACCACGAGCCCGATGCGGGGAAAAGGCACACGGTTGGTGTCGTTCCAGCGCAAGTGCACGCACAGCTCGGTGGCATTGAAGATCTCGATCTCGACGGGCTGGTTGATCCACCCGCCGTCGTTCACGATCCCGAGCGACGACGCCGACGCGTTGAAATACGTCACATTGGGGGTCGTGGACTACGCAAAAGAGTCATTGGGGCTCGTCATCGCATCGCTGGTACCTGGCATGCGCTGGAGCGGAGATTGATACACAGCACGGTTTGCTTGTACGCGATGGCGGCGGGCGGAACCTCGAAGCTCATAATGAGCTGGGCCGGCGACTCCTCGCTTGCAATCGTCGGCTGCGCGATGGGCGTCGGCGGCAACTTCGGCAGCACCATGGATGCTACGAGCGCCGGGTGCTTGACGTCGTTTTTGTTACTGCGCTGGACCGATACGAGAGCTGTGTCCGTGTACGGACGCAGCAGCATGGACACATACGAGACCGTTGTCGCCGCCGACGACGTTAGAGTCGAAGGCAAAGTGATCACCGTTGTGTTGCCCGAGCAGTTGAAGAAAAAGAATATGCACGCGCTTGGGGCCGGAACACCGTCAATCGTGATGATGGGCGACTCGACGAACGACTACGCAGACTGCTAAGTGGCGGCATTAACTGAGGAACTACCGCATTGTTGAGGTAGAGAGAGAAGTAGAGCGCGCTTGCTACGTCCGCCTGCAGCACATCGGAGCGAATGAAGGCAAAAGTGACGTGGATCGAGCCATTTGCAAGCACCGTCGCGTTCGGAGCGTACAAGTTTGTGGGAACTAGAAGTCGTCTGAATCTCCATCCATCATAGCAATACCGGGGGCATACCACAGGCACTGTAGGGGTCCTTGCAGCTCGAGAAGGTCCCAGAGGCAACCTTGGGCGCGAAGTTGGTGTACCTCGTCGACGGCGGGAGCGCCAAGTCGGTTTGCGCGGGTAATTGGACGCACGGCCGGTCGTAGTAACGACACACAGGTGAGTCCGCGGAGATTGAATCCGCGAGGGAGTAGTTCTCCAACAGCACATTCGGGTTCACAGTCACGAGCGGTAGCGCCGTCGTCGTAGGTGCTACGATGGTCGACGGCGCGCTATCATTCGCCACCTGGCCGGACCCAAGGTGCAGCCACCCGAGGACCTACGCATCCCGTCATCAGCTTCGATTCTTCGCTCCGCGTGATGCCGCACCAGGAGCGCGAGAGAGGTACGCATGTCGACTCGCGGTCTCGGCGTGTTTGATGATGGCGTCGTGCGTAATGCTCTTCTTTATCCAGAGCCAAAACTTCGATTTTGGCTGCTTCGTTACAGCGCTTGCCACAGATACAATTCATTTTCGTACACCAGCATACATATTTCTTTGTTAAATTAAGAATTTGAAATTAAACGTACAAGTTTCAGGGCGAACTTCGAAGCTACACCCGGAGCCAGCGCACAAGGTGTCCCCCAGCCCAGGGGCACCACAGCTCCCTCGGCCCACGCGCGAGGGTAACAGCAGTGGCGCGGGCAGCCGCTCCTCGGGATCTGCAGCGCCCGTGTGAATGAGACGCAACCAAGCTCGGGTGGTCGAATGTCTGGCCCAAACGTCGAGGAGGCAAGTTGTCATCGAGCCTTTGTGACCAGCCCTTGCGTTGGCGAGATCCAGTCGAGCCGTTCAACCCAGCACCTCCGTGTCAATGCACCAAACTGTCTTCTCAAGAGGCGGATTAGTCTGACGTTGTGGTCGACGCGAGCAAGTTGCTGACCACACCAGCTCTGCTTGGTTGCCATTCTGCGGAGTCGGTCGGTGGACACCATATTTTCACGCACATTGCAGTAGCACAATGGAAAAGCAGTCATCTGCGCTTGAAACTTCACTCGGGAAGTCTCAAATGGTTTCAACATATCAGACTCCAGCGAAGCCATGCTTTTGGCAACACTTAGAAGAGTCTAGTACACTGTAGTGCGAGATTGACTGCCAACGGATGATGCATCAGCTACACACTAATTACCTTGAAAGAGTCTCCACCAAACGTTCAAACACCGTCTTCCCACGATAAGGCACTGCAATGGACAGCCTCGGAGCGAGCGACCATCACTCGTTCCCATGTCCTGCCTCCTTCCAAGCCATTCTCCACAATGTTGCGTGTGGAGCTCGTGGTCGCTTCTAAGAACCCGGTCAAGATCGCGGCAGCGCTAGATGGCTTCCGCAAGCTCTTCCCTCATACGGATTGCAGCGCCACCGGTGTAGACGTGCCGTCGGGAGTTCCGGACCAACCCATGACAAGCGACGAGACGCGAATGGGAGCTGCAAACCGGGCGGCAGCAGCGAAAGCTGCGGTACCAACTGCTACCTACTGGGTCGGGATCGAGGGCGGCATTGAGGCGGCTGGCGAGGCCATGGAGGTCTTCGCATGGATCGTCGTGCTTTCTCGGGATGCGGCAAAGGTAGGCATGAGCAAGACGGCCAACTTTTACCTACCGGCACCTGTCATCGCTCTTGTTAACGACGGTGTCGAACTTGGGCATGCAGACGACCAGGTATTTGGTCGATCAAACTCCAAGCAGAAGAACGGGGCCGTGGGGCTCTTAACGAACGACGTAATCACTCGATCGAGCTACTACGAACAAGCTGTCGTTCTCGCTTTCATTCCATTCCAGAACCCAGGCTTTGCGTTCCCGACGCCCTCGCTGTAATTGGCAAAAGCCCATGGCAAAACACGAATCGTTAGCATCAATCTTTTAACGGCCTGCTGCTATGGCTTACATCATGCACTCATCAGACTGCTGGCAGGGCGAAAATGAAAGCGACGGCGCGGCGACCTTTGCTGATTTCGCTATGCTTCTTTGCGTGAATGACTGGCCAAGAAGCCGCCGCGTTTCATGGCAACCGCCATACCACTGAAACAACTCTGGAATGTCTGTGGTCGAGCTCGTCATCGCGTCCAAAAACCCCGTTAAAATCGCGGCTGCCCTCGACGGCTTTCGGAAGATATTTCCAGGCCAGGCTGTCAATGCCATCGGTATCGACCAGCCCTCCGGCGTTCGTGACCAGCCCATGACGAGCCGTGAAACACTGGACGGCGCTCGCAACCGTGCCACCGGCGCCAAAGCCCAACACCCGTCGGCCCACTATTGGCTTGGCATTGAGGGTGGTATTGAACCTGTCGATGGCTCGGACGCCGTGGAGGAGTTTGCGTGGATCGTCGTCTTGTCCCGCGATGACGCGAAGTATGGTGTCGGTCGCACGGCCAGCTTTTATCTTCCAGCACCTCTCATTAAACTCGTGGGCGAAGGCCTCGAGGTTGGCCACGCAGCCGACCAAGTCTTCGGAAAATCCAACTCTAAACAGAAAAATGGGACCGTGGGGCTGCTTACAGGGGATGCCATTACCCGCAGCAGTTATTACGAGCAGGCCGTCGTGCTCGCTTTCGTGCCGTTCAAGAATCCCGACCTTAACTTCCCACAGCCGCAGTAGCGCATAACTAACGCGTCTGTAATCTATGGAGCCTCGTTCTTCAGTCGCCTAGGACCTTTTTGCCCTGCTTGATATGTAAGCGCGATTGGCACCGCGTCTATTATACAGCAGACCTCGCACAGGCGAAAAGGCCACTGGGCGAATGCCAAGACCACATGATGGTCTGACATTATTGCAATTCCCAGCTGAATCCAGTGACGGTCTCTCCAGTACTCCAATACTGTGGCGAGCACCACCTTCTACAATGATCTAAAGGTTTGGCGAACGTAGCCTTGCTGCATGGGCAATCGCAGCAGGTGTCTGTGAAGAGGGCAACGGGGGTACAAATGGTCTCGAGCATAGAGAAGGGAAGGCACTGGTGCATTGCGACGTTCAACGAAGAGGCCGGCCTGGGCAACCTAACCTATCAGAGTTTTTGTATTTAATTCATTAAGCCTATGAGCAACCACAACGTCTCGCCCTCAGTATAACTTGCATCGTGTTTCTTTATATTATGTCGGGTGGTTCCCCTAACCGCTTCAGTGTATACAGGTCACCCCACCTAGAAGCGAATACAATTTGCAAGTCAACTACACTAGCGACACGGCGTAACAGTCCAAGGACAAAATACAGTTGCCAATTTGACTCATACAAGGATGAAGCACGTGACCTTCGGCGTCGAGAAGACTTACCTCTTCGGCGTCGACTACAACGGCAGCGCCTTGCCCAAAGAGAGCGGCCCGCCTATCGGTCTCGCCCGCATCCACCACACCATGACGGTCGAGCACCTCGACGACATTGCGCCCCGCAGGCGCCGCGTGCGCAGATTCGACCACAACGATCGCATCCACCTACTTAAGCCGTTGTACGACGCCAAGAGTCTCGCACTCTTCTGCTGCGAGGCCATTGACATCCGGCGAGGCCGTATTGAGACCGCCGAGAATCTCGCGCTCAACGAGAGTCGACTTCGCGCGCGGATGCACAAGCGGGCGACCGAGGTGGCTCCCCGCCCTGCCAAGCGCCAGCGCATGATGTCGGGTATAATGGAGTATGACGAGGACAGTAATGAAGAAGACTAGATTGTATAGTCGTCGTCATATTTAACCTGTAAATTATACCCTCCCCGCGCCACTGTCATTGAACGCGCAAGAAGGATGCGCTGAACCAGACGGAGGGTCGATCCTGGCACCATCATGACATAATTCACTTAATGGAACATCACGTGTATTCATAGCATGACGGGAAGAAATCGCGCGGTTAGTGACGTTGGGCATACCGCATAAAACGGGTAACGACTACGGTATTTTCAGAGCCATTTCTCGAAGCCGACCTTATTCCATCGTCCTCTGGCCCTCCGCAGGGACAAAGACATTGCGCGGCCGCGACTCTGATTCGTGTGTTACTTGAAGAGGGGGCAGCTCCGACTAAATGACCCCAAAACGCCAGTCCCTCGCTTTTTCACCAGTCACGAGTTGGCTGATGGCTGAACGTTTTCCTCTGTCGTGCGGATTTGTTCCCTGATCAGCGTAGCAACCTTGGTCTATTGGCGTCCTACAAGCCCCGTATGGGTGCAGGTGCCAGCCTCTGCGAAGGCCAATGAGCGGACCGCAACGTGGGTCAGTACTGAGCGCTGTTTTTTGCCGACAGCTGCTTGGTGTGCCACTTTTCTAGCCATTCATGTAGCACTCCAGAGTACATTTTCCAGTCCTGTATCGAAGCCTAGCACCAAACGGTCGTCATGACTTTCGGTGGCTTTGCTTGTTGGGCATTGTCTGCACAAGATGGTATTACGCGTCGGCTGAGGGTCCACTCTCAGTCGGTTCGTGGAAACTCGCTCTGGATAATATCCGTCTTTCCAATCCTTTCAGTCTTTCAGTATGGTTCGGACGAAGTTTCATTTTATTGCATCAAAGACCTACCCCTTTTACGTATGCGCGCCATCCCCCCTGGGTGCATACATTAGGTAGAATAAATTATGTAGGACAGCCTGTTTACCAGGAGCTTGCAGCCTGTAACGTCACAGATACCAAATAGCACCGTAACCAAGAACATGTCGACCAAGTCAGTGACCTTCGGCGTCGAGAAGACTTACCTCTTCGGCGTCGACTACAACGGCAGCGCCTTGCCCAAAGAGAGCGGCCCGCCTATCGGTCTCGCCCGCATCCATCACACCATGACGGTCGAGCACCTCGACGACATTGCGCCCCGCAGGGGCCGCGTGCGCAGATTCGACCACAACGATCGCATCCACCTACTTAAGCCGTTGTACGACGCCAAGAGTCTCGCACTCTTCTGCTACGAGGCCATTGACGTGCGCAAATCCCGCATCGACACCGAGGACGAATACCTTCAGAATGAGAGCCGTCTCCGCGAACGGATGCGCAAGCAAGCGGCTGAGATGATGGTTCGCCCCGCAAAGCGCCAGCGGATGATGTCGACCTTGATGGAGTACGAAGATGACAGTGACGACGAGGAAAACGACGACGAAGCATAGGTGTCAAGAGCTGTCATTTGAATTTTATTTAATTATTCTGCACGTACTACGCACTCCATACCTTGGATCTACGATTTCGGTGAACCTCCCGTTAGACTGCATGCTTGAACCTTCGAGGTGGTGCAAGCTGAGTGACTCAAGCGCTTGGGCTTCAGGCGCCTAGGATAGAGGACGGCACAAGAATTGAACCAGTGACGGCCGGCAAGACGTTGGCGGCGTTGTCCCGCGCCAACTATTTTTATCATCGCCGTAGTGTCATAACGGTGTCCTCGCGAGGACGACTAGCTTGGAGTCCTAAGCGCTCGAAGTCTTGGACCAAAGGACGTTGGTGGCGCACGTTTGTGGTGGCGTAGGATATGCTGAGCATCTGGTATGGCATCTGGTCAGTCCCTCCCAAAGGGCAAGTTGACAGTATTCAACACGAAATGACATCCCTCAAAAATGGGGCGTTACTGTCGCAGCTAAACAAAGGCCAGACATGGTGTTGATGATGCGTGGTGGACGCTGGCCTCATGCGATCGCATCGAGCCACAAGCAAGAAATCGTTGCTGGGCATGATGATAAGAAGATCATCAATCACGTACAGTGTTAGCTAGCAGGCGCACATCAACGAATATATGCAACTGGCTGCTGAAAGCGGGTTGGCGCTTCACTGAAACCAGAGCTGAAGGCTGGTCCGCGACGATACGAACTGAGTATGCCCACCTCATGTGCAGTTGATTTAATCGAAGTTCTGAGAGGAAATTGACTCAATGGCATGCACGGATGTCAATTTATCACTCGCGAAGCGAAACCTCGCAACGCCATCAAAGCCCGCACACGCCATGTTATGCTGTGCTTGTAATCATTTGGCCAAGGAGTACAGGACATTCCAGAGTGCTATTTCTGCAGTGTCGTTCGAGAGACAGCTTGCCGACCCTCGCATCCGTGTCTTCGTTCATCAATCGTGTCGCGCGTGACTCGCATTTTTCCGCAGAAACCGCGTTGTTCGTCCTACCGTCGTATAGAATTCTAGGATCCACGCCAGCCAACAGGCCAGCAGCCGCTGTCGTGTTGGTCCTCGTACTGCTGATGGCACAACCGACCGAGCCAAGTTGTCGACGCAAGATACGCCGATCTTGCACTGGACCGTGTCGCATCGCTGAATCTTTTTGCAGGTGGGCCTGTCGTCGCACCTATCTGTCTTGGGAAAGGTCCGGTCCGTACGATAATCGGTGTCGATGGCTGTAGAAATATCGACCCACCGGATGTCGATCGTTCAGAGGCACATTTGGAAGAAGCTAAGCGTTCTTGGCCGGCTGCGTTCGCGCTTCTTGCACTGCAAGGTCCCGCAGAAATTTTGCTTCTTGCCTCGTGGATCTTTGATTCTTCCCTGGCTCTGAGTCTGCCTGGCCACAAAGGTAGACGAAGTTGTCCTCGGCACGTCGCGAATGATGATAAAATATCTGCATTAAGACATAGCACCGTCGAAGTCGCGGCTCGCGTCGTGGGTCGTTGTACAACCGATGGGAGCGTTTATTCACTTGGGTCATCTCTTCCTCCTACTGCTCGAAGTGCGAGGTAGACGGGAGTTGCGCGAACGCCCGTTTCACATTGCTCGCTCTTGCGGCGGCACGTCTCAATCCTGGCGAACTCATTCCTCTCTTCAAAACCTATTAACTTGCTCCGTGCCCACCATCGAAACGAGGTAAAGCAAATGACACTTAAGCTCTCGAGGCATAGAAGCACTCCAGCGTTCGCGCCAACGCGGTGAAGAATGGCGAAGCCGATGTCAAGTTAAACGTGACTTCTGCCGACGTAGCACGTTGCACTTCGCATCTGTGGACGAAATATTTCGAAGAAAAATATCGAGGCGGTCGAAATTTCCACGAGTCGCCGCTTTGAAGGCGACGGGGCCTCGTGCTATGTGCTCGACGACGGCGACAGACTGCGTCCTCGCGATTGTTCTGACGCCATCATTGGCAGGAAGTTCTGAAATGAGATGATCGAAATGGTTTATTCGGCAGCAAGCCAATTTTGTACTCTGCCTGGATGTTGATGTTTGCTGATGTTGCTGGACACTCGCAGCGCTTGCATTCAGAGAACGGACTTGTCCCCTGGCGACGACAAATGGCCGGAACGAGCTCAAGAATAGAGAAGAGGTGGGACCTTGACGTGCCACTTCGCGCAAGCCGATTGGAACGAATTATTGGGCCGATCACACGGCCACCGTTTTCCCTCGACCAGCGGCGTGAGCATGCATTCATGTGCTCGCCAGAGGCCGAGGAGTTGGGCGGCGTCATTGGTTGAGGGCCTGATCTGCAGCGATCATGGCACACTGCAGTGTTGCTGTTGACCGTCTGTCGAGTCAGCCCAACGCAGATTTAAAATCAACCATCCAATCGCACTCCTCCTGCTTCAGCATAGACAAAGCACATTTGGATTCAAAATAATATGCAAGTTCAAAGCCCTACCCCTCCATCAAGTATACACGCCACCCTCCTTGGACCATACAAAACGCAAGCCAAGACTCAGCGACAGCGCTTCGAACAAACTGCGCCGCACCTGTAACGTCACATAAATCGATCAGCGCTCCGACCCCCAAGACCAGAGAAGCATGCCAACCCAAGTCGCCTTCAGCACCGCGACGACGTATCTCTTTGGCGTCGACTACAATGGCAGTGCTATCCCTAAGGAAACAGGCCCGGGAATCGGCCTCGCCCGAAAGCACCACGCTTCGACGATCGAACGCGTCGAGGATATAGCACCCCGCCGCAGTCGCGTGCGCAAATACAACCACAACGAGCGCCTCGCGCTACTCAAGCCCCTGTATGACGCCAAAAGCCTTGCTGAATTCTGCTATGAAGCCATTGACGTCCGCAAGTCCCGTATTGAGACGGAGGACGAGCTTCTCCAAAATGAATATCGTCTGCAAGAGCGGGCACGGAAGCGCGCAGCTGAGCAGGTCGCGCCTGTGGATGCCAAGCGCCGGCGCATGCTACCTGCCATGGCGTACGAAGACGACAGTACCGACGAGGAGAGCGACGAAGAGGACGAGTAGAACATCGCCGAACGTCGTATTTATAATTGCCATAAATTATACATCTTGTCCTATGTGTAAATATAGCCAGCAACCTCAGTTCTGGGCTGAGGCCAGCGCCGTCCCGCTTAGTTCCAGCCTTTAACGAAGGCAAACTCAGGTACGACAGTATCCAAGTGGTTGCAGCACCACCGAGAACTATCAACAAAACTCGTCTACTGCATTGACCCTGGCATGTTCATTAAGAACGCCACAACAGGGAAGGCTGCGCAATGGCGGCGAGTGTAGCGAGGCGGCTTCCAGCATGCGTTGTACATGGAGATGTGCGATATGACGCCCATATGTTCCGTTATCCGGAATGGACACTCCTATTTTAGTGTGAAATTTGTATGCACCACGCCTCGACATCCCTCCGCAGTGGCCATTGTCGCAGTGGCTCCCGTCCGATCGATTTTGCTCGAGAATTGCTGGAGAGAGTTGTTCGCGATCGTAATCGTCTCTTGGGATCCCGTGAGCAGAGAGACGCGGCCGCTTCATCCTGCAACATTCCTAGTGCGCAGAATAGGACCATCGTTGTAGCTGGTATATGAACTACAGCAGAGTCAACCTCATGCAATTTAGAGGAGCCGCCTCATATAAGACCTCCTTGACTCAATCTTCCAACTCTCTTCAGCTCTACAGAGCTCGACTGACATCAGGACACAGGTCTTTATGATTGTTGGCAGGAACTTTGGAGTACAACCATTCAAAAAGCTCCACTTTGCTTGTAAGCTGCGAAGTTTTCAACTACACAAGTGGAAAGCGCGAATGATTGTTAAACGAAGTACCGCCCATCACGAAAAATTGCAGCGTGTGATGCATTGTTTGCCCGACCTAACTGCTGGGGGCTCCAATATCACAGGGCCGGCATGGAGATGGGACTCATCTCGTTTGAGTGCCACTGGATCGCCACAGAAGCTGGCTACTTCAACGCCGAGTGGGCGAGAGGGCTGGCTGGCGCGTCCAAGACTCGCGTGTGCGAACGCCGTGGGGGCTCGAAAGGCCTCGTTGGCGCACTAGAAGGGGCGGTGGTGGTGGTGTTTTCGTGTCTGCCCAGCGGGTTGCTTTCATTGGCCCAAATTCAGGTTCAAGATCCTATCCGGATGTTCACCCCGCCTTTATATCTTCGGGTTTGTATGCTCACATGGCCTGACATGCCTCGGTTTCCTGACCGCCGTCATCGCAGCACAAAACCCGGCAGCGGAAACACGACGGAGCCGAGCCACCCTGCGAGCACCTACGCTGCCCGCTACAACGACGACGACGCCGACGCCTCCCCGAGACCCTATCTCACGCAACAATGCCTTCCGACAGCACCCTGCATGCCACCGCGTGGGCGGACCCACCCTACAACGAGCACAGCGCGCCCACCGCCAAGCGTGTCCGCTTCACGACTGAGACCACATACTTCTTCGACATTGCTTACGGTGGGAGCGCGCTTCCAAGTGAGAGTGGCCCACCCATCGGCCTTGCGCCAAGTCATTGTCACCGCACAACAGCTGCGTTGGCCTCACCAGCAGCGGCCCCTGCCAAACGCCGCGCTGTGCGCAAGTTCGACCACCTCGAGCGCATTGAGTTGCTAAAGGCCGCTGACTACCACGTGAAAGATATCGCTCAGTTCTGTTTTGAAGCCATGGACGTCCGCAACTCGCGAAAAGACACCCGTGCGCGAATGGTTCTCCGACGAAGGCGCGCTGCTGCCCGGCGCATGCTTCGGCACCGTCGACCACGTATGATGCAGCCCATCTTGAGCGACTCATCCGATGCTTACAGCAGCGAAGAGGACGAGGACGAATCCAGTGGTGACGAAATGGACTCATAGTTACTAGTACAGATATAATCTTAATTCCAATCACATCTGACAGCAACGATGACCTCAAGCAGGACGAAAGTCCTTTCGCGGTGAATGCATTGGGGCCATGCTTGACCATTTTCAGCCTTATTTCAATCCGCCACGCGAGGAAGTCCTACCGCGGAATTTTACGTCAAGCGAAGGTGTGCGTGTGGACAGGCGCCGCAATGGCCGCACAACGTCGGTTGTTCCGCTGGCTCAGAACAATGGCACGCTCGCTGCGCTCATGCATCTGGGGACTTGGCGGCGCCCATGTCACATTTCCCCTGGGCGATTAAGTTGTATTCGTGGTGCGTCGCCACTGCTGTCCAGGTGGCGCTGCTGCGAAAGGTCCGGGCGTCAGCGAAAGAACTGGCGCGGGTTTCCTTTTTGCTCCGAACTGGCGTCGGCTGGAGCGCACCCCATTGGTCCGTGCCCTGTCGAGTGGTACAATAAAATGCGATATTCAATGCACTCCCCATTGGGCCTGTGGCTAAAATTAGGAATATTAAAATCAAGATGGCTATAAAAACGCAAGGAAAAGAAACAATATTCTATCCTTCACAGCTGGGGAAAACTTTATTTTCTTCAAATCCTAATAATATTAAACATTGGCTGCACTTGAAAAGTATACAAAGCCGCAATTTCCTGTAAGTTTGACCTGGCTGAACATCATTCAACGGTAAAAACCAGCAAACTGGAACTCGGAAAAATCTCAATCCAGCGTCGTTACAGAACTCAAAACGCAACACACCAACGAAGCCATGCAAGATCCGACCCTGGCCGATTGCTGCTCGCTCGCCGAGCTCCTGCCTACGCCCGCAAGTCCGCTTAGCGTCGACTGTGAAATCGCGGACCTCGTTGACAACGAACCAGCGATCAAGCGCGTACATTTCGGTACTGCAACGACGTACGTCTTCAATGTCGCCCACGGCGGCAGTGCGCTGCCTAAAAAAGCTGGACCGGCAATTGGTATGGCGCGGTATCATTGCGACGTTGAGTGCGTCAACCTCGGTGACTCGAAGGTTTGCGTACGCGGCCGAGTGCGCAAATTCGATCACCTGCAACGAGTGGAGATGCTCAAGAAGGCAGCGTACAGTGGCCGCGACATAGCCGACTTTTGCATGGATGCAATCGCCGTGCGCAAGTCCCGCGCCGAGACGGCGTCCGAACTGCGCCGCAAGCGAAAGCACACCGCTGCTTGTGACGACACTCCTGCTATGTCCAAACGTCGCAGCATCATTCGCGCGACCTGTTAGCTGACACACTTGATGCTCGTATTTATTGATCTTTGCAGCACCTAAATTATAGTACACGCGCCTCGCAAAACTCCAATGCAATCTGTTCTAGCCCACGATGTTTCCAGCCCTAGGTTAGCAACCCGCATGGAACGAAAAGCTGAGCCGGCAAAGCATTGCCTGCAGGACTACCTTACGCGAGGTTGCAGGGTTCCTTTGCGCGGCGTGCTGATGTCTGGAAGCTGTGCCTGATCTTGCCGAGCCCGATCGAACGTGCCATCCCAGTGATTGTACGACGGGCGCGAAAAATGATGGAAAAATGGCCTGTCAAGATCAAGTTGGCGGCTGCTGAAACTGGCCAATCACTGGCAATGATTACCGACACTCGCGCGCTGATTGGGCAACGGGTGTGTAATGTGGACGAGACTCAGACGTGGAGACGGTCCTGCAACCCAAAACATGGCGTGACGCCAAGCAGCTCGATCGCGACCTCTGCCGTTGTGGCGTGTAGTAGGTGCAATACTCATCCAATACAGCGTCCCCACGACTGCCAGCGACCCCGAGAGCCATCGCTGCCACCGCTCCTGTATCACTTGGCACTACTGCAGGTGCAAACTCAAGTTGCCGTCGCGTTGAAGTCGACCAAAGTTCCTACTGCAATTGACGAATCCAGGGCCTCGGAGATACCTTTGACTTTGACAGAGCGCATCATGCAATGGTAGTGACAGAAGACAATGGGTAGTGCAAAGATCTCACGGTGTTTTTAGAGCTACACGGCGTCTGAACGCCGGAGTCCACAGGTCGTCGATGGCATATCGCCGTCGTTTGCCTTTTTGACCCCACGAAAGATCTTCGAATTCGAAACCTCGACTATAAGTCTAATTATGCCCTGTTTCGAAGTTAAATTTCGATTTTTGAGCTCCAAAAACCTTGGTGTTTGTATTCGAGTCGAAGTTGGGCAATCTTGACGGTAATCTTCGATGGCTTCATACAGTTTCTTAGTGCCGCACGACGGAAATCCCGCGCGGCGGCCGTTTTTTCCAAAAAAATACACCAGGCCCCAAGATCTTGTTTCATTCTTCAACAAAACGGGTGCCGAGATGCCTTCGACGACGCTGAGCTGGCAGTCGAACGTGGACATACCGATGCGGCGCATGATGATCCAAAAGCTCCTTTGGATGTTCCAGCACCAGCAAGCGTTCCAGCAAGCGATGCCACCAGGCGCAGTGGACGCGCGCCTACCATCTCTCGTGCGCCGCCTGGAGCTCGCGCTTTACCTGCGAGCGGCGTCACTTGACGAGTATCTCAACGAGCATTCGGTGCAACGGCGGGTGCAATCGCTCATCATCGCATTGCACCATCAAGCAGTGCTCCAGTTTGTTCCGCGCCCGGACGAGGAGATCGCCTTTCACATGGCTCCAGCGGTCAAGCGGTATCGCAGCGACGACGTGGACAACAACGAGAATGCGCCCGCTGCGAAGACCTTGCGGCGCTGTCCACCCACGTCTTTTCTTATCAATAGTCACGAAGACGTCCTGAGAAAGATATTCTCGTACCTTGACGGGCGCACTGTCTTCGGGTGCATGGGAATCAACAGGTTCGCCGCGCATTTTCTTCCGTCGTGTGTCCTCTACCTGCACCTGCCTGTCCATCATTTGGACACCCTTCTTCGCTCTGCGCAGCTCGCACGGTGCACAGAACTACAGTGTCTTGATGTCTTCAACCCGTCAACGTCGACCCCTGGCGACCAGGCACTGCAGTCGAGCGAGGCGGTGGTCGTGCGTCTTGCTCGTCGTCTTCAGGAGAAAGCGCTACCAAAACTTCGACGGCTGTCGCTGCACGCCACTTTTGTTAACACTCAAGCCCTCAACGCAACAGCCGCGCTTTGTGCCGCACTTTCCCAATGTCCACTTCTTGAGGAACTCGTACTTGGTGGCAACGCCCTTGGCGACTCAGGTGCCAAGGAAATTGCGAACTCCCTCTTGCGGCTGCACTGCCCTCGTCTGCGCTTGCTCGATCTTCGTCGCAACTACATAGGCGAGGGTGGCATAAAGGACCTCGCCGTTGCGCTCGGAGCGATCCCGCACCAGCATTTGCGTTGGCTTCTTTTGGGCAGCAACATTGCTGGTGACGCCGCGATTGCCGCGCTCGCCTCTGCTCTCGCATTAGGCCACGCGCGCGGCCTCGAATTCCTCGGCTTGGAAGACAACTTCGTGAACGTCGCAGGCGTCCACGCTCTTGCGGCTGCCTTGAAAAAAGGTGTCTGTCCTGCACTGAAGGAGCTGTGCATTGGCGACAACGTCGTAGAAAACCAGGTGATCCAAGACATCTTTGCGTTCGCATTGCACCGCCAGCCGTCGGTTACTAGCCGAAGTCCATAACTAATGTCATTGTCGTGTTGCGTTGTAGAGTTGCTCAACATTCTAGTTGTATCCGAGCCGGTCCTTGAGCCATTGAAAGAGACACGGAGACTCGGGTGCCGGCTGCGGGTGAGGCACCAGCTCGCACTCGGCTACGCGCCCGAGTAGCACACTGCAGTCTGTCGTGGCTGCTTCGACCGGGTTCCACTGTGTATCTTCCTCAGCCAACGGAAGAGACCGAAAGGATGGGTCAAAGATGTGGCGACGCCAGTCCTGCAGAGCGCGGCACCATGCCCGCGTCGCTTCAAACGATGCTGTAGCGAAGACGTAGACCTGGGTTTTTCCATCACCCTCGTAAGGGCTCAAATCAAGCTGGAACCGGCACGGCACAAAGCTTCCGTTCTCACCGTACGGAAGACATTTGACGCGGGTCTCGTGGTCTGTGATCGGGATCTCTAGCCGCAGGGCACTTTGTGCGCGGTCCGGTGACGTGTACAGCTTGAGTAGTCCTTCCTCTAGCGCGGCGTACACGAGCTCGCCGACGGCCACGTCCATCGGGTCCAAGTACAGCAGGTACCCCTCCATGATCATGGCTTCTCGGCCGTCGCTGGTATCTTTTGGAATTCTCTTTCTGTCGCAGCCGTGATTTTTTACTCGTCCCAGAATGTCTAAGCATTTGTATCGCTGGTCCATTTTATTGGCCATCGCTAAACTGCAACCATCCGGATACTTCAGAATCGAGGCCAAGCGCAGTGCCACGTCATGAAATCAAAGGAGGGTGCAGGGTGCCGAAATCAAACGCAGCGAGCGTCTCGACACCGCACATCTCAAGTTCACAACTTTCCTCCCAACTGAGGGATGCACTGATGCTAAAGCTTTATGGGATGTGTTCGTTATACGACCTATTTGGCTTATTTTGCTTGATTTCTTTCTCTATCAAACCAGCTATTCATGACCGAGATACTTGATGTTGAGGCTCGAGGCGCCTGTCCTCTAGTCTCGAACTCAAGGCGCTATCGCATAAATCCCTGTGCCCCGGGAGCCCAACAACATAATGTTCATACAAGCTTTCTGAATCGGCGGTGTGAATCTCAAAGTTCCTCGTGAAAGCATGTGAAAGGACCATGACAGCTACTCAAAAGTGCGACCAGCGTCTTCTCGTTGTCAAAGGCGGCAAAAAATGACCGCTGCTTGCTTGTCTGGCGTCCTGGGAAATCAACCTCCAGCTCAGCAGCGTTGAAACGGCTTCATTGTCCGGATACATTACACCATCCGGATACCACATAGATTTTGGGTGTGGAAATCGTCATCACGGACACAACGGCCGAAGGTTGCCGAGGGCGGCGATGGACGATACGTCGGTTTGTGCAAAGCAGTAGATGAGAAAGCACCTAGAATGGGCGTGTCATATTCGTGAGTTAGGTATGGACGTACTTGCGCGCAGCGCTGGCGAAACTGCAGCAGTGAGCCGAGACATCTTATCGTGCCCCTGGACCAGTAATCGCCGGCTGGGGCAGCAGCAAACAGATATGCGATGGTTCCCTATTAGAGCGCACGGCTCTCGGACCGCTTGATAGTCCAGGCTCAGTGAAAGAACCGTAGGATGCCCAGACGGCTTGTGCCTTGATGTTGACACAACGCCATGACCTCTTAAAGAGTACAATGAGAACTTGCTGGATTGCTTAACTTAGACGAGATAACTTACAGAGCGCAAGTACTCATGGGTCACTCGTGTGATACTGGGGTCTCGTCGGCGGAGCAGCGACGCTTCGACTTCCGATTCGCTTGCTCGAGTTTGCGCTTCCGGCGGAGCGCAGTCCAGGCTTCATTAGTTTCAGAGCGGGACTTGCGCAAGTCGACAGCTTCAAGGCAAAAGCTTGCAATCTCGCGCACATCGTAGTCGGCGTTCTTCAGTAGGGCAATGCGCTCGAGGTGGTCAAACTTGCGAACACGACTTGGTGCGCCAGAGCGGGGGAGGTCATTGATGCGCAAGCAGCTCGTGGCGCTATGTTTGCGCGCGAGACCGATGGGTGGACCGCTTTCCTTGGGCAAAGCACTGCCGCCGTACGCGACAGCAAACGTGTAGGTCGTTGCGGTGGAGAAGGCTACGCGCTTGGGTCGCCGCTCGCCGAGGAGGCAATCCACCGCCTGTAGCATGCAGGCCATGGACGCATCAAGGTCGCGCGGCGCGTGGTCTTCGGGCACTCGGAGAAGGACTTGCATGAGGGCGGCTGAAAGGGCTGCGGGCTCGAAAGAAACTGGTTGCCGCTGGTGCTGCTGCTGGTTTTGGTCAACAAAGACTTGGGTTGCTGAGGGGATGTCATTTTGAAATCTTGCATCTTTTTAACTTGAGGTATACAAACATAAAGGTTAATCTGCAACAACGCATTATATTACGGGCGGGCTGAGCCGTTACAGTGCTTTCGATAGAAATTGAGCCATTCGAAGAGCCAATCAAATCGTCGCGGGATTTGGCTCACGGGCGCCGGCGACAACCAGTCATGGGGAGAGAGCCGCGGCCGTACAAGTCCTGGTCGCTGCGCCTTGTGCGGTCGCCGCCCAGACGTTGGCGTTGCGGTGCTGGATTGCGATCCAGATCACTGTTCACAGGTACTGTATGTGGACGGTGTTAAGGGAATGGGTTGCACAGACACAACATCTTGTCTATGTGCGTGGCACCTGCCTTGTGCTGTCCTTCGGTCGCACCGGTCGTTGGAGCAAGATAGGCAATATCCACGGAGTCTAATGGCGTCGTTCGCCGCCACTTTGCGTGGCTTGACACTGTGGCCTCATGCATGATTGCTAGACACCTGACACTGCTTGTGCACCGCAAGTTCAAGTTGCGGCCACACCGCGACGCGAGACAAGATAAACGAGATAAAAGGCTGAATGTAGCTCGCATAAATACTCTATAGCTTGGCGGTGGTGTTCGTTGCACATTACTCGTCGTCGTCGCTGTCGTCGTCAGCGTCCTCGTTGTCCGACGTCGTCGACCACATCCGACGTCGTTTAGCAGACCACGGCTGCTGGCTCTCGAGCTTTCGTTTCCGGTACAATTCGACCGAGACGGATCTTGAGTTGCGCACCTCCATGGCCTCAAGGCAGTAGATCGCGATATCACGAACAGGGCATCCGGCTCGCTTGAGAAGGTCGATGCGCTCAAGGTGCTCAAATTTGCGCACACACTTCACCAAAAGGTCGCTGTCGTCCGTCTCGGAGAGCTCTGTCGTCGTTGCAGTAAAGTGATCGCGGGTCATACCAATTGGTGGTCCTGAGCTTCCAGGGATAGCGCTACCGCCGTAGGCCACCTCAAACTCATATGTCGTGGCGGTGGAGAACGCGACGCGCTTGGTCAATGGCACGAGTTCAGCCAGATCACAATCGACGTGCATGGGCGAAGCTGTTGCGCAGGTAGAACACGCCTCCGATGGTGACGGTGCGTGGTCCATTAGCACTGCGCTATGCGAGGAGCTTTCGGCTATGGGCCTCTTGGCTCGACCAACATACAAAACGCAGGACACATGGCTGCATTGACGGTGGTCAGCACAGTGGGGTGCTGCCATTCTTGGATATGAACCACTTTATATACTTAGGGGAGGGGTGAGCACTTCAACCTGTGAATCTAAAAACACCCAACCAAAACAAACGATTACGCGAGAAGCGACAACCCGATCGCCATTGCCAGCTCACGTGCCATGTGTGACCGTCGTGTCTGGGCGAAGAAAAGGCAGGCGAGCTGCGAATCTTAATTACGGAGGACTCACGGAATATCCTTTTCTCATCTGGTCAGGGCCGTGAAGAGGCTGCATACTTGGCTCGAGTTGCACGTATCCTGGTCGAGTTGGTTGCGTGCACGCAGCCCATACCAAGTTCAATCCGTTGGCCGTTTCGTTCGCGCTGAACTCCATTTTGGCCAATCGGCAAACGCCATTTTGAAGGTTCCCCCCGGCCATTTTTTATGTGGTTTGTGACGTTATAATTACTATAAACCATACAAACTGCAAGTGCTCTGGGTGGACGACGCGATGAAATGCGCCAGAAAACGACGGGGTGGTTGGGAAGATGCGTCGATCATGTGGTACTTGGCGCCACGACGACCGGCACGAAGGCGCCGACGCGCTCTTCCGATGATCGAGGGGAGCAGGCAGGATCGGCTGCAATGCTAGCACGCTGTGGCATCTTCTGGCTCGGAAGAAAAATCTACAGCCAATGCTCAACGTGGCAGGAGCGCGAGCGGCTGCGCGGGCGAATGGGGAATTGGATGACCGAGGAAGCTACCTCGGGTGCAGCCTCATGGTCTGTGACACGACCGTGCCACGAGGGCGGGCACCCAAGTGCGGCGGGTGGAACCATTGGCCGTCGGCCGATTAGATCGTCGGTCGCTTGAAAAAATGGATCGCACTTCGCCGATCGTTCGTCTCTCCGCCCGATGGTCGCATTTCGACCAATCGAACGGAGAACGCAGTGGAGAGTGTAACGTTCCTGACCAATCGTGTGCGTGCAATGGCCTGATACGGACGTGATTGGCTATAATGTTTGAATTTCTCTTGTCTACCCTGATGGTGTCAATGTTCGAATTGGCGGTCGAGTGCAGAGGAGCTGGAGATGGCCAAGCTGCTGAATCGATGGAAGAAGCGGTCGCCGCAGCAGGTCGAGGAAGATCTCCTCCGTGAGCGCCTTGAGAAACTGCGCCAAGAACAGCTCAATATCCTGTCGCCACCCGATGAGCGCGCCAAGTCGGGCCTCCTTGGGCTCTTTACCAAGGAAGACCACGAGCCCGCCCTTGAGCGCCGGCGTAGCGCTAGCGTCACGGCACCAGCTTTCATTAAAAACGCGTTTCGCTCCACAAGCGTGGGCAACCAGGACGATTCGTCGCACCTCGAGGTCGCAGACGACGAAGCTGATATGCTCGCAATGGACCGCCGGCGCAGCAGCAGCCTATCGTCCAGTTTCTTGAAGAACCCATTCCGGTCCAACAGCATCCCGTCGTCGCTGCCATCAACTGCAGACGAAGATGATGACTTGCCTGACACAAATTTCCCCACAGAAGTGCACACGCCTGAGGAAGACCCGTCGATGGAACGTCGCCGTGGCCTCTCCACGAGCTTCCTCAAGAACCCGTTCCGATTGTCTTCACCCGAAGACACGGATGACACCTCGTCCACGTCGTCGCACCCGAGCGCGCTCACGTCCACACTCAAGAAAGTCTCTCGCAGTCTTTCGCGCGCGGTCTCCAAGTACGAACGCTTCATGAAGCGCATGCTGACGTCGGTCGTGGCTGCATAGAAACATCGACGTCACTAGCCACCCAAGTGGGCGATACGTCGGTGAAAATGTGCACACGGCGGCTGGTGCCGGCGTTGTGACCGAGGTCAAGCCCGACGGCAGCGCCGTCGTCAAGCTCTGCAACACCGATGTCGTCAATTGCAGCTGCGTCATCGTAGAATCCGACGGCGAAATCGAAGCGCTATCGGCGCTACCTGGCGACTTTGTACGATCCGACCGAGGGTAAAGTGGCTCACTTTGCCTTAGGTGTTCACGCACATGGGGCCCGGCACTGTGCTTTCTTACGACCCCAAGCAGCGTACATTCCAAGTAGAGATTGCCGACGAGATTCACACATGCTCGCCCCACGACATCATCGCATCCAGCGAGAAGACTTTAGATGACGACGAAGACTTGCCTGTGGTACCCGCTGCCTAGATGGCGCAGGCCACTCAACGACGTCGCTTAGGACACGCCGCCAAAGTCCAAGGCGAATGTCGCGAAAGAATTCGCCCTTCGAGCCACCAAGTTCCTCAAACCCTCGACCGCGCCCCGCTTCAAGTACCAAGTGGGTCAGTGCGTCTACACGACCTTGGGCGACGGTACTATTGTCGAGGTACGATTCCCATTGTCACGCAGGCAGATCTCAAGAAGCGTTGAGTAGTTGCGGCCTCTTGACCAAACGTATGTTATCGAGTTCTCTGCAGGCGCCATCGGGTACTTGCAGGAAGGCAGCATCAAGGCGACTCTGAAAGCTAAAGTGGCGGATGCTGTCGTGACGCGGTTCGGCTCTGGCGTCGTCTCAAATGTCGTGGATGAGAACGTCTTCATCGTGCGCGTGGGCGACGAAGATGTGTATGTGCACTCTTCCGACTTGCAGCTGGCGAAGGCCAAGGCGTCGACGTGGAGTCTCCTCAAGATGGCGCCGTCATCATAATACTTTTTCTCCTATATAACAAGCTATGTATCGTCCAGGTTGTTTTGTGTTTGTGTGCTTTATAAGGTATCGGATAGAAAGAGTAGATGGTCGGCGAAACTCACTTCTTGGCGAAGCTCACCTTGAGGCGCTCGTTGGGCGTGAGCTTGAAGCCGTTGAGACCTTGCAAGGCAATCGCGGCCTGGGCATCGTCCGTGTACTCGACGAAAGCAAGACCCTTCTTGCCCGGGACCATGCGCACCTCCTTGAAGCCGTGGTACTGCTTGAAGAGCATAGCAAGCGCTTCGTCGTTACAGGCCTCGGGCACATCTTGCAAGAAAAGAATCTTGTGCGGCAGCACGGGGCCGTTGTTCGAGGGCTGCGACGGCTTGGCGGCCTTGTGCACTGGAGCAGGCTTCTTTTCCTTTTCCTTCTTTTCCTCCCGCTTCCGCTTCTCGCGCGGCTTGGCGTTAGGCTCGCGCTGCGTGATCAAATCGTTCTTCTCACGGGCAAACTGCACGTTCATGGCCTTGCCAAAATGCATGGTACCATCCAGAGCACGGAGGGCGAGGCTGGCCGCGTTCACGTCCTCGAAGGTTACCCAGGCCTGCCCACGAAGTCTGTGGGCCTTCATGATGAGCACCTGCAGGACCTTGCCATGCGCAGAGAAAAGGGCGTAGAGGGCTTCCTTCATACGCGGCTCTTTGATCTTGTCGTCGAGGTTGCGCACATAGAGTGTCTCGTTCGGGACCGCGGCCTGCTGCGCTTCCGACATGGTGCTGCGAATGAGTGATTGGCGGCCGAAAACCTTGCCTCCAATATGCACATACTGTTGCCTAGTCAATTCGAAATCCGACCACAAATCTACTAAGTGCGCTTCGAACCCAGTTCTTCTAAGTTCGGATTTCGCGATCTTACCTTGTGCCAGTAGCGGCGCATGACGTGGAAAGGCCTATCGCACGAGGCCCATCGCAGGTTGCCAGTGCGTCGCCAATGACTGCGGCGAAGGAATGGGACGTCACTGGGCGTGTTGCGTGGCACATGCAAGCAGAAATTTTTGTTAGGACATGGACTGAATGCAATGCATCCAGATGCCCACAGAGGCCATTAGGGTCCAGGATAGTGTCGGCGCCAGAGGCCTGCTTTACAGAATGCCTACTTCCCGAGCCAAGAATCACGCATTCATTCTACGATTTGCAGTACCACGAATGGGCATCACTGTACTCGTGACCGGTGGAACTGGCCTTGTCGGCCGCGCCATCCAAGCATACATTGCTACAGCAGCGGCCCCCGATGAAAAGTGGGTCTTCACGCACTCCGGTGAAGCCGACCTCACAGATTTGGCGGCCACACGAGCACTTTTTGTGCGGCACCGACCGACCCACGTGCTCCATCTGGCGGCCATGGTGGGCGGCCTCTTCCGAAACCTCACGTTGCCCGTGGACTTCTACTTGGTGAACTCGCGCATCAACGAGAATGTCCTTGAGTGCGCGCATGAAGCAGGCGTCACGAAGGTCGTATCGTGTCTTTCAACTTGCATCTTCCCGGACAAGATCGCATATCCTATCGACGAGACCATGTTGCACAACGGGCCGCCCCACGCCTCGAATCTTGGGTGCCTCCTGTCCATGATCGTGTTTTGGTTGTTCAAGCATGTAACTAGGTATGCAATGGCGAAGCGCAACCTAGATACGCTCAACCATTGCTACGCGCGTCAGCACGGCCGCATCTTCACCTCTGTGGTCCCCACCAATGTGTATGGCCCACACGACAACTTTCACCTCAACGACAGCCACGTCATACCAGGTCTTATCCACAAATGCTACCTGGCCAAGGCCCAGAATGAACCCTTCGTCGTCGCCGGAACTGGCACGCCGCTTCGGCAGTTCATCTACAGCGCGGACCTCGCCGTCCTCATGGTTTGGGCTGTGCGCCACTATACCGACATCGCTCCGATCATCCTTTCAGTGGACCCCGCGGCCGAAGTCTCGATCGGCGACGTGGCAACGACAATTGCGGCGGCCATGCGCTTTACTGTACACCGAACTCATTCACAGATGCTGAAACGTGATGATGTAGGGCGAGATCGTATTTGATACATCCAAGGGCGACGGCCAGTTCCGCAAGACCACCTTGAACACCAAGCTCCGTAGTCAGAGCCCCGAGCTCGCCACAATGCAGTTCACCCCGCTAGACGTCGGCGTGGCGGAGACCGTTCGCTGGTTCGAAGCCAACGTGGCCTCCTGTCGTCGTTAGTTAAACCCAATTGCACCTTCTTGGAAAGGTTGACCTATGTAAGTCGCTGTGATCGTCGAACGGTGTCGCGCGACGGAGATGGCCTCGGCGCAACACCGCGGGCGCCTTGCGTCTCGTCCGATTCCTCGTAGTCGCGAAGTTGGAAATCGTCACCTTCTCCGATACCACCCATTGCCAGTTGGTGCCAGCGAACACGGGGCTACCCAGCCGGGAGCAAGTCGGTGCAGGTCGGCTCCGGCGTGCGGCCGACGCACGTCAGCGGTGTTACTCGGTGTGCATACGGGAAGCCACGCCGCAACCTGCGCCGCCGCGGACGGCTGAGATGGCGGCGAGACACCGGCCGGTGCCGCTTCCTCAAATCGCCGAAGGTTCCTCGAAGCTTCGGCGACGCGACCATCTTTTCGCGGATCTCGTCCAACCAAATTAATAAACGGGTTTTGGTCGCGTACGCTGGGAAGGCCCACGTAATATAAAAACAGAGATCAAAAGCGCGTGTCGCAGCTTCCCCGGTATAAAAAAGGACCAGCGGTAGACAGTGCAACTGTTGCCGTCGGCCGCCAGCGAGCATTTCCGAATACGCCACCGGTGACAATGCGCCTGTTGGCCGAGGACAAGACGCGCTGTGCGACGGAGATCCCAGCTTTTGACACCTTCGCACGCGTGGTCAGCATCGAGCTCGACCGCGTTGCGGGCGAAGAGGAGCAGTTTTTGCGCTCGAGCACGGGTTTAAGCTCGACCATGAAGGAGCTTGGCCACTCGCTGGGCCGTAAGTACTTCAGTTTCCTGCTTGGTGATGCGGTCGCGTCGCTTGGCGGTCTCTCGCGCGACCACGTACTGCGTCTTGCGAAGGACGTCGTACACCGCATGGTGAGCTCCCTCGACGACCATGGGCCGTATCGCTTGCGACTGGCCACTGCCTACATTCTCGACGAGTTCACAGCCGCCTTTCCGCAGTCGACGCGAGGGACTACAATTGTTGTTGGCGGCTCCGTTGTTCTGCGCATCATGTGTCCTGCGATCATCAAGCCCGAGATTTTGGGGTTGCCGCCGCACGCCCCAGACGCCCTTCCGAACGCTGTCCTGCTCGCCAAGCTCCTTCAGCACTCGATGCGAGGCACCGAGTTTGATGTCGCCTCGGACGAGCTCTACTATGCCGCCGACTTCATCCGCGAGACCAAGGATCTCTTCGCGGCCTACCTCGCAGCTTTTCCGTCGACCAAGAAGACGGAGATGGCGTCGTCCTCCATGGGCGAGTCCGACAACGATGTGATCGTCATGTCGTTGGATCGACCGACGCGCCGGGCGTCGACGCCCTCAACGCTCGAGTCGCCGAAGCGCAAATTCAGCTTCCGCAAGCTCTTCCGAAAGGAATCGTCGGCGTCGGCGCCTTCGCCCCGCAAAAGCCACGAGTGCCGCCACTGCGGACGCGCGCTCTAGTGGCCACCCACCCCCTAAATTAACAGGCGTCGTATTTATTTGTCTATTCTCAGACGTGAACATTCCCAGAAGCTGCGCCTGTTTAGGACGATGGCTGCGCGAGGCGTGCTGTTCGTCGCTGGCGCAGCTGTCGCGTGCCCGTCGTCGCTCGGGCGAGTGGGATGTGGTTGCAAGCGAAGAAGCTGACACCGGGGCTTCGTTCCCTCGTTGCAGCGACCACGAAAGTACCGTGGGAGCGTTGGAGGTTCATGGCAGTAACCCATCGCATCCGGCGACTGCTAGGTGCGAAGCATGTCTATTGTCGTCGAACACATGACCCGCGCATCACTGGGATCCTGCGTTCCAGCTCTAAATATAGGTGAGCGAGATGGACGAAAGCGTCAAGCCGCGGTCGCCTCCACGACACCGGCGCGCACGTTCGCCATCGGTGCAGATTTCACCGCGGCACTCGTCGATGGTGTCGTCCAAAGGCATGAAGTCAGTGACCAGCGTTCCAGAGATTACGCACGACGAGTACTTCCGCCTCTTGCGCAAGACGGATGTGCTTGGCTACCTCGTCCGCGTAAACGGCGACCTTGAGACAAAGGAGGCGCGTCTGGAGTCCGCCGAGATGGACAACGCAAAACTCTCGGCTGTGCAAAGGCACTTGGCTGTCGAGTACGAGGTTGCCGCGGACACCAACGCGCTCGCTGATGTGATCCTAGCTAGTCAAGTCCCAGCTGACGGAGACAAAGCGGGTCTTCTTGGACCACCTCGCCCAGCTCACACACGGGTGCCTGGAGGAAGAGGCTCTGCAGTCAGGGCACTCGAGCGTACATTGCTCGCCAAACCGCGTCGTGGGCTGAACCATGAGCGTAGGAGGCGGCAATCGAATTTGCCGACGCGCAGAGCAAAACCCGGCAAGCTAATGACCTGCACCGGCTGCAGCGTGCAGCCGACCCCAACCACTTGTACGCCGAGGGACCCTCTAAACTGACTGATTGTTGTCATGTAGTGACGAGGGCGAGGTTGGCCCCGCCGTACTCGCCAAACTGGCCAAGGAGCGGCTGACGCAGTATGGGGCTATTTGCCGCGCTTACCGCAAGGAGCTGCGTCGTGTCGAGACGCTCTCGTACGAGCAAGAGAGCAAGGGGTATTGCCCTCTTGCGGTTTAGGATCGTTGAGCCTCTGTAATCTAGGGCCGCCGCACACTCGACAGAGCACCTGTACACCGAGTCAATCGAGTCGGCCCTGACCTCTGTGCAGAGCGAAAAGGTGAGCGCGGCAGCACGAACGCGAGACGAAGCGGCGTAGGCGCAACTTGCTGACCGCATGACCCTGGTGGTCAAGCAAAACGACGCACTTGAGGCGCAGGTGGCGTCGCTGCAGGCGGAGCTCGATGGTCGCAGAAGCCATGAGCGCCTCCTTCGCGCCCAGTGGGCCCAGCAGGAGCAAGTAATCCTCCACGTACGTTGGCCGTCCCCGGGCCTCAAACGTAATCGCACGTTAGCTCTTGACGACTGTGAAAGGGGACATCAAGAAGCGCTTTGGGTGGGTTCATATTCATACACGTTCGCCAACAAGCATGTAGATTCATTCCTCCCGCACTTGAGCATCACTCGTTTGCACCGCAGCACGCGCCGCCACCGCCTCCGTTTTCCTCGCACTAGTTCATCGACTAACTTTAGACAATTCACTTCGCCTTTTGAAACCGAGTTGTGATGGTCAAGTCCCACGCATTCCCGCACTGCAACGTAGGGGAGGCCAGGGCGACGGGAGCTAAGCATGTTTAGCTGCCCCCGTCTTGCAGTCACGTTGTCGTGCCTTCGCGAAGAGTTCTACGCCCGGTGGTAGCTGCGGATCGCTGCGTTGAGTTAAAGTGGGCTCTAGGCGGCTGTACCGACCGATGTGGCGCACTGGACGCACCCAGCTCGCACGTGGGAGCCCGTGACCTGTCATGTACCTGCGCCACTGGCGAGTTGATGTAATGCACGAGTGACATAGGAAAACGCGAGGGCGGTGCACACACAGCGACTTGAGAGACTCCAACGGCTCGGTGAGGAGACCAACCTTCTGCTTCGCAAAGTTGAGGCGCGCCGCGCATTCGAGGTTGCACGAATTAATATATAGCACAGTGATTTACAAGGAAACGTGCGGCACGTCGCCGTGGTCGTCGTGTTCGTCGTCGCGGGCCTGCGCCTCGCGGTGGCGGAGGTGCATTTCTTGTTCGCGTAGTTTGATATCGCGTTCGAGCAGCTGCTGGTACTGCTGCCATACCGTTGAGAAAATCTCGACAGCGTTGTTGACTGCCTTAGTCGCTTTGCGCATTTCCTTGGAGAGCGCTTCGTTAGCACGGATGACGGATTCGTTGGACCGAATGACGCCGGTAAAGTCGACTGTCGGCATCTTCTTGTCTATTCATAGGTACGTTGAAGTCGTTAATGCCAACGATTGTACCCGCGTCCTTCGACTTGGTCTTCTTGTTCGCGCCGAACTCGCTCTTGATGCTCTCTGCCTTGCGCTTGTACTGGTTGAGCGTGTGGTTCTCCGAGTACGAGTTGGACGACTCTATGAAGTAGAAGTTGGTGGGAATGCTCTGGCGCTTTTTGGCGTCTTTGGGAAGATCAAACTTGCTTTGACGAGGGGCGGGCGGCGCGTCGTCGCTCTCGCTGTCCTTCTCCTTCTTGATGAAGAACTTGCGTCCGGCCGGCGTTGTGTCCATTGCTTCTTCAATTCCTCTCTGCCCGTTCCCGCGGTGATGCGTCCGGATGCATCATCCGGATGCTCTTGGAGGGAAAGGCCGTGTGCCCCGGGGCATCCCTCTCTATTCCCAGAGAACGCGGCGCATCCCAGCGATCTGGTTGCCCAACCTTGTCCGCAGGTGCTCTCAAAAGACATTTTACACACACAAGGCAAACACAGCGGTATCGACAGGATGTTGGTACTGGTATGATGCAACGACAAAGCTGGCGGGTGGAGACTGACACGCTTGGAATAGTCCACGCCAAACTTTCGCGGCTCCTCGTGAAAGGTATCATAGAGGACACGCGAATCACATTTGCCGTGCACCGGGGTGCGACTTTATGCAACGACAGTGCCGTTGGCAGAGCTCTTTGCATGCGACGAGCTGCGAGTTCACCGGCAGTTTGCAGCGCAAACTCCTCCGCGCGTGGTGCTTATGAGCTTCGGCGCGTTTGAGCTCCAGCTTCAACAAGCTTGGGGCAGCTTGGACGTTCACAGTCTGCAGGCGACGATGGGCTTGTCTGCGACGCCACGAAAGCTTTGAGGGGACATGCGGCTGATAGGCGATGTCGCGAACGGGTGCCTCGGGTGCTTTTTGTGATCATTGGCCCCTCTGGCGCGTTGCCACCTGTCGTCCGCCGCCAAAGGTCAAGTGTGTGGAATTGTGACGGCTGCCACTTTCTGACAAGATCTGTCTCTCTTGAGTTCTGTATGGGGCCCAATTTTGCCGCTGCGCCAACATGATGAAGCAGTCCAGCAGCCTCGACGACAACGGCGAAGTCGTCCGCCACGTAGCGTCCACCGACCTTGCGCTCGTCACCCAAGCTTCATCATCCTCGCCTGTCGAGGGCTGCTCACTGCGCTTTCTGCTACTGCTCTGTGCTCCGCGTATGGCAATTAATATGGCGTGGGCTGCCCAATGGGCGGCCTTGGCTCCGCTGCTGCAGACGCTCTTGTCCGCCTCGTCTGTGCAGCTTGTGCAGCTCATTGGTCCTGTTACGGGCTTCCTCATCGGGCCGACCATGGGCGTGCTCAGCGACAACTGCACCAGCCCCTACGGACGCCGGCGGCCGTTCATCTTCTGGGGAGCCTGGACCACTGCGCTATGCTGGGTCTTTTTGATGTATGTGGACGACTTGTCCTCGGCGCTGGGGAGCGACTCGAGTGCGCGCACGGCATGGAAAACGTCGCTTGTCGTCATCGGGTACATTTGGATGGACGTCTCGGTGAACCTCACCCAGGTGCCCGTCAACCTGCTGATCGCAGACCTCGCGGGCGACCGGCAAATCACAGCGGCCTCCATCGGCGGCGTCTATGCAATCTTAGGCTCCTTCACTATCTCGGGCTTCGTCATGGCCTTCGGCGCTGCACCGACGCACTTCACAGCGTTTCTAGCCATGCTCCTCGTGCTGCTGCTCGTCACGACGATGCTCGTGTGCTACTTCGTGCCGGACCGGCCATTCGTGCCAGACGCACAGGCGCACAGCCAGCGCCAGCAGATCGGCGCCGCTTTTCGCGCCGTCTACCGCGGCGTGCGGCAGCTGCCGCATTTGCTGCGCCTCTACGCCGTGATTGTCGTGCTTGCGCTTTACGGCTTCACGGCCTACAATAGCGCCAAGGGCCAGTTCTTCGGCCTCCACGTCTTCCGCGGCAATGCCACGGGCTCCGACACGTGCGGCAGCAACTGCTCGGAGGCGCAGGCGCAGTACAACGAAGGGGTTCGCTTGGCCACCGGTCTCACCGACACGCTCTTCAACGTCGTCGGCCTTATCTACCTCTCGTTCCTGCCCGGACTCGTGCGCTGGGCCGGTGCCAAGACGGTACTCGCGTCGGCCCTCGTGCCGCAGGTGGCCTTCATCGTCCTCGCCTTCAGCGCGCACGTCGGCCTCGACGTCGTCATTGCTGTGCTATCGGCCATTACACAGAACACAATCTTCCCCATGACGATGCCGCTCATCATTCATGTAGTCGGCTATGGTGAGGCCAATCAGCTCGGGCTCTTCGCCGGCGCGCTCAACTCGGCCGTGTGCCTGGGCCAGTTCCTCAATTTTGTCACCGCATCAGTGCTCG
This sequence comes from Achlya hypogyna, assembly GCA_002081595.1. Taxonomy (NCBI): domain Eukaryota; phylum Oomycota; class Saprolegniomycetes; order Saprolegniales; family Achlyaceae; genus Achlya; species Achlya hypogyna. Next base: position 83,544 of record JNBR01002405.1, read on the forward strand.
TCACGACCGAGATGGGCTATGGCCTACCGATCCTCGTCGGCGGCCTTCTCTCGCTCGCTGCCCTCGTGCTCACGCTTCTTAAGTTTCACGTAAACCTTGAAAGTATCTAGCGCTGTGCTGCCGTGACATTTGACCTGTCTTCTGCTGTTGGGAAAATACTACGGAGCCTCATGGAGCCATGTGCCTGGGCAACTCATTCCAAACGCGCTTCCCCGTTCGTTTAATTGAACGAGAAGAGCTCACCAGCTACTGATAAAACATGAGAGCAATGCAACTAAAGCCAACCACCGATCAGATCACCCTGCACCTGCGATCGAAGGGCCAGACCGATGGGCCCAACTGACGTAGACGTAGAACCTTCATGTAGTACTCGGGCATGTACTGTACATGCCCATCTTGGCCACTCGGTGCCGCTGCAGTAACGACTGGCGTCCAACTTTGCAGGCACCGTTGAGTGCATTTGTCCTACAGGGTTCCTTCATCGGCCCCGCTGGCACTAATCAAAGGGTATTACCTATGCTTGCTGCCGTGTTATGATCATCAGTGGCGGGCACTAGCCCATGCCCAATTTGGTTGGCGTCCCAGAGGTTGGCTGCCTGTGTACTGTATGATCGGGACTAGGGTTTTCCATATACGTCAAGAGCGTCCGCTAACCGAACAATTCCATCGAACAGAACTCGTGTAACTACACAGCCTGTATGACTACGTCGATTGTGTCAAGGCATTGCTTCAGAGTCGATTAGGCGACGCTGCGTAGACCGGGCGCAGCCGATTCGGGGCCATCTCGTTCGCAAACTCCTGAACGAGTGTGTCAGAACATTGGAACTTTGGAATATCGCGAGGGTAGTCTTCGCATCTCCGGCGCCGTCCTGGTTGCATTGCCAACGTACTACGGCAAAAAAAACTCCACGAACAAGTTGGAGACGTCATGGGTATGTTCAAACAAGATGCGTCATGGCAATCGGTGCTTTCGTCGCCTGGCATACTTCGTAGTCATCGGCAGCGTATCCTTTGGACTGATGCAGTGGCCCGACAGCCAGACAAAGCGGGACGAGCGCTAGCATCATCACCCGGAATATTGCTTCCAAGGACCTTGCCGTCCTTGGAAAAACCACCTGTATGGATGTGAATATCAGGCGCGACAGAAATCTGGTGCGTAATGCTGAACAAGGCCCATTGACAACAGCCAGCATCGAACTCCACGGCTAATGTCCAAACCTCCCGGATTGATTCATAAATCCGAGCATTGTGCTTGATCGTGTTCACCACCCCCTTCACTCCTCAGTCGTCTCGTGCAACGCCTGTGCGACCCCGGCAAACAACGTTTCAACGACAAGGGACGTTGCCGAGGTTGTCACTCGTGCGTAACACGCACGCGCGATCTGGCTCTGAGGTCATGAACGAGAGCTGCCTTTGCTGCCGCAGGTGACCAAGTCTTTTCGTTTCCAATGTGGTTTGAGATGACAAAACTCACATCAAGCGGTTCGGGCCCGATGGTGTTGGACAATGACTTCGCACTCGGTGGCGGACAGGCGTGATAGTCTCCAGCATCGATTCTTTAGCTTGCAATGAGCTTGCTGCCGGTATGTGCGACAACGCGAGGTACTACCGACCTTCGCGCAGCCTCTGCGTGGATAGAGCACTGTGCTGTACGCATTGCTTTCTTAGGACAATTGATGGTATACTAATAGCTGCTGCGGAATAAATAAACTTTCTTTAGATAAATAAAGAGTTCTTTGCCTACTCCGCTTCCTCCTCATCGTCTTCCTCGCTGCTGTCGTCGTCATATTCCATCATACCAGATATCATACGCTGGCGCTTGGCAGGGCGTAACATCAAATCGCCACAACGCTTGTGCATCCGTGCACGTAGCCGTCTCTCGTTGAGCGCGAGCTCCTCGGCCGTCTCAATGCGGCCTCGTCGGGTGTCAATGGCCTCGTAGCAGAAGAGCGCGAGGCTTTTGGCGTCGTACATAGGCTTGAGAAGTTGGATGCGGTCAACGTGGTCATATTTACGCACTCGGTTGTGGCGTGGTGAAATATCGTCGAGGCGCTCCACCGTCATGGTATGGTGCGTGCGGGCTAGGCCGATTGGTGGACCACTCTCTTTGGGCAAAGCACTGCCGTTGTAGTCGACACCGAAGAGGTATGTCGTCTCGATGCTAAAGGTCACGGTCTTAGTCGTCATGTTGATGGGGCCAGGCAATTTGGGTTTTGACACTGGCAGGTGTTACTGTCGCTAAGGCGCGCTGCCACGGCAACTCCTCTCGTATGCTGTATAGGGATGGGAGGGTTTCGCGTATACACCCTTCAGGGGTAGGGGTGAAAATTAATAAAAATATTTGCTAGGACCATACGGGGCGCGCAGAGACGCAATAGAAAATCGCTTTTAAAATGTTGGCCCAGCCGTGGTGGTGGTTTGTTGGGACGAGGGGTTCAATAATGTTGTTCGTCTGGTGCGCCGCGCGATCGTCGCGGGCGATATGGTTTTGGTGCTGGTCCCTTCGCAGCTCTATCAACGAAGCGATGTAGTGTCATGAGACCAACGGTTTGGCCAGACCTTGATGAGGCAGACACCTTTATGTCGACTCGACCATCGAGAAGGTGGGACATGACAATGCTGCGCTGCAAGTCATTTGGTGGACAAACTTCGTGGCGATGACGCAGAAGCCGGTGGTCGTCAGCTGCACTTGATACCATGGTTCCTTTGTGCACTTGTGTTTGGTATATTTTGGCACAACCGTTCTAACTAGGACTGGAATCGCTACATTTACACGCCCTACAAGACGGAAGAATGGGCACAATCCTTGCTGGTCCTACAGCGCGGAGACTATCATCATGCTGGCGGAGAGGTCTGATATCCTGGTCGTGCGTAAAGTTGATATTGCCGTTCAAGTTTTGCGTCAAGGGAGGCCATCGATCGGTGGCAAGCTGACCATGGTCTTATATTTCGGCAAATGGGGGTGTTGTGTCACATCAGAAAAACCTCTTGCGCTTGTTCTTGAGGCATCACTTGCTCTTATATTACGATAAATAGGGCACAACTCGGTCTGCTCTCAACACTATTCGTCTTCCCCTTCGCTTTCCTCGTCGCCTTCCTCGCTGTCGTAATCCATAGCCCACATGCGCATGCGTTTCGGCATCGGTGGCGACGACGGTGCCAGTCGCTTGGGCGCTCCTCGTGGCGTGATATACACAATTTCCGCTTCCGACACCGCCCGCGATTGGCGCACATCGATGGCCTCGCAGCAGAAGAGCGCGATAGTCCGCGAGTCGTAGAGGCCTTGAAGCATCCCGATCCGCTCCAAATGGTTGAATTTGCCGAGTCGGCTTCGTCGCATACTGTCATCGGTCGAATCGAGGGGCGCAATCACAACGGTATCGTGCTTGCGAGCGAGGCCGATGGGCGGACCGCTCTCCTTGGGCAAGGCGCTGCCGTTGTAGGCGACATCGAAGAAGTACGTCGTGGTGGTGCTGAAGGTCACTTGCTTGGCCATTGTGTGCCAGATGTACCCACCACCTGCCGAGATGCTAAATGAGTGCTACGGTGTTGTGTCTATCGCTCGTGTTACTCCACTGGATCTTGACATTTCACGGTAGCCGCGATGTCATGGCAGCACATCTTGCAATTTGTATGTTGTGACGGCGGGGAGCCATGCATACGCGTGTCCCACTTTGCTCAGGGGAGGGGTTGCACCAATTTAAAAGCGTTTTCGTGCGTCCGCACTTGGGTTTCGTAGGACGTTTTAATCGCGCGAATTATAAGTGTCCCCCACTGGCTGGAACGGAGCTTAGGTGCCGAAGGCTAACCTCCCAAAGGTTTCGGTGGCCTTCGAACAGTTAGTCGTGACTCCCTGTCATCGACACGTAGCATACGCTACTGCGATTGACGCAAGGCAAGAGCTGATGTATTTTATACGGAAGAAGCTTTCGGTTCGTTCCCAGAATGCACCTGGCCCCACATCACCTGGAGGACTTGGGAGTTAAGCTGGAAGCTGTGGATGTATTCACAGTCATGAGCTAGTGAAGCAATGGCCTCCCGGACTGGCAAAGCATCACTTCATATCTCCCATCGACAGCCCGACCGATTTCCCGCCTAACAATGCCGGCGACCGACAGCAATACTGTATTCAACAGTATTCGGGTGATGGAAGCTTTGTCGTTGGCGTTCTTGTTGCAGGGCTCGTCGCCCCTCTGCGACGCGTTGTTGCGTAGTTCAGCCTCCGAATTATTTAACGAATGGCAAAACTCGCTTGGAACGATCAAACCAGGGCCGGTCGCATTGCTTCGACTTTGCCCAAGCACTTTATGCTCTTCCTGAGGTCGCACCTGCCGAGTAGTCCACTCACCGTCCATGTTCGCTCACTGCACTCGGCTCGCAAGCTCGTTGGTACTGCGCACAAAGTTGGGTGAATTTAGCCTCGACGTTGTATCCGCTCATTCCGGTTACTCGCCTGCCATGAACCTCCCTGTGCAAGCGCCGCTGCCGACGGACGGATGGCCTACGCAAACGACGACGATGCAGGCCTCGACCGAGGCTGATTGCACTGCCTTCTTCCTTGACCTCGATGAGGTGGATGCTGACCAAATCGCGAAGCTCCAAGCGGCTGGCTTCCTCGATGCTGACCGCCGAGTGTGCCTTCTGCACGAGCGACACGAGTCTTTTCTTATTCGCGGCTTGGAATACCTCCCGCCGGGCTTTCAGTCCATGGATGCAAGTCGGCCGTGGTTCATCTACTGGATCCTGCACGCGCTTGAGGTACTCGGCGAAGATGTCGGCCGCTTTGGCGCCGCTTGCCTCAATACCATCAAGCGCTGCTGGAGTGACGCACTTGGTGGTGGCTTTGGTGGTGGTATCCTACAGATGGGCCACATGGCGACCACTTATGCGTGCTGCCTTGCACTCGCGATTATTGGGACGCCTGAGGCCTATGACATCGTCGATCGTCCCGCGCTTCTCGACTTCTTCCTCCGCCACAAGGACCCGGCGTCTGGCGCCTTCCAAGCACACGATGAAGGGTATTCCTTGTTTCACCGTCCTGATGCTGATGACCGACTTGTAGTGAAGTCGACGTGCGCATCACATATTGTGTCATTTCCATTGCGAGTCTCTTCGGCATCCTCACGCCTGAACTCACTGCTGGCGTCATCGAGTTCGTCGCCGCTTGCCAAACGTACGAGGGTGGCTTTGGGCCTATGCCGTACCAAGAGGCCCATGGCGGGTACACTTTCTCGGGCGCGGCAATCCTTTCCATCCTCAATGCCCTCGACCGTGTCAACCTTCCCGCCCTCACGGTCCGTTCGTTTCTCGACCTCGGGTGACTCACAGCCCGCTAGCACTACGTGGCGCACCGGCAAATGGCTGTCGAAGGCGGGTACCAGGGACGCACCAACAAGCTTGTGGACGGTTGCTACAGCTTCTGGATGGGCTCCGTGCCCGCACTCATTGCATCCCACACCCGCGGTACACGACGGAGTCGTCGGCTTCCCTGACCGTGTGTAGGCGTGTACGTGAGCGATCGGGCGGCACACCAGCGATATATTCTTCTCTGCTGCCAGCAACTCGAAGGTGGCCTGCGTGACAAGCCAGGCAAAGCGCGAGACCACTACCACTCGTGCTACGTGCTCAGTGGCCTGTCGCTGTCGCAGCATGGCGACGGGAAAACGCCGGTCTTCGTCGCAGGCTCTCCTGAAAACCGCCTCGAGCCGACGCATCCAGCGTACAACATTTGCCCTGACAAGGTGCTTTTGATCCAGTCCTACTTCGCCGACAAAGCTGCGGGGCGCCGCATTGAGGTTGTTGAGGAGATGGACTAAACGATGCGGCAACACATTGACCTGTACATGGAAATCGAGTGTTCTAGTTTGAAGCGTGGGTTAACTGTGCCGGGCTGTTGCCGTAGTCGCGTCGCTGTGGCGGGCCTGCTTGCGAATCGGGCTCTGCATTGTGGCCAAGGTCTGCCGCCGCTTCGCCTTAATCTTCTCCCGAGCTTCACTTTTGGCGAGATCCTCCACGAACTTTTTGTGATACCGGATGAAAGTGGACTCAATAGGTCGGTCTTCGGCCGACATGTTGCTTGTTGAGGAGTCGGGCGCCGGCGGAACAGCAAAAGCTACAATGACCAGATGAGTCCCATAATGGGATCGTGACTAGCCCACCGTCGTCGTCCTGCTCGATAGACTTCTTGGTCGGCGACCCTGGCACGGCGAGGAGACGGAGGAAGAGTTTGGAGCGCTTCTGAAAGCGCCGAACGAGCGTGTCCATAAGGTGGAGCGACTCGTACGACTTTTTCGTGAATGGCAGCCAACAGGTCTCGTTCTCGAGGTACGTGGCGTGAAGTGCCTGCAGAAAGACACGAAGCTCGATGACGACTTCCTCAACATGACCAAGAGCGATTGTCTGTGGCCGGGACATCTGCTCGAAGACGTCTGCAATTGTCGCCTGCAGCACGCGAAGCTCGGCCTGGAGGTCGCTCTCGACGAGAGTATGCATGGCGTCAGCACACGGCGCAGTGTTGAGAACGCTGCTCATGCACGTGGCCAGCCACGTGCGCAGCGAGTGAACCTCGGTCAGCGGGCTCGCAACCTCCGGCGTTGTCTCCGCAGCCGCCACGATCTTTGAGTCGGCCTCGTCCATCGCCAGCTTCAAAATGCAAATGGCGGCGATCCCAGTCGGGCATTGCCATGCGGCGATACTATTGGTCAAAAACGGAGGCTCAGTGCCATATTAAAATCATTTTTATGGCCACGTATTGAAGTCTTAAAGAGCGCATTTGCACCAATTAAAAAAAGCCAAGTTGGACTGTGACGGAGAAAGGCGCGAAATGCCAAAGAGGTTGGACGTGTGGATTCCTCTTGCGCCGTCATGCGCACATCGGGCGAAGACAACGCCCAAATAAACCGATTGCTGTAAGTACGAATGCCTATGCGGCCCATGGCCAGTCCAGCGCTTGTACATGCCATTAGACAGAACTCTGAGGACTTGAGCGATTCTAGGAGCGATTCTACTTCTTTACCGCGACTCGCTTGGAGTTGGTTATCGATTATTAAATCGTTTGCAACGTTCAGTCTTTACCGCATCAGTACATCATGATACGTGGTTCCGCACCTCTGGTTAACTTGAGGTGCCATGGGGTCACATCGCAAAAAGTACATTCATGAAGCTTTAAACGGGACAGTAATCACCGCAGCGATGTAGTTTGGACTGCAGTTCCCTCTAAATTAAACCCACATAAGTTGACCCCAAAGAAGCAAAACGTATTCAAGTCATATCACTTCCGCAAAAGACAAAAATATGTTCAATGGTAGACACCATTGCTCAACTTGCCACTGTACGAAGTTGAAATAGAGTGGCAGGGTGGAGAAGCTTGACTTCCGAGCGTGTCGGGGCGGTGGATTTACTTGTGTAGGCGAAGTACTGAAGCTGGTGCAAGTCATACTTGTCAAATTCGAACGTTCTTGGACAGTCGCGTCGCCAGAATTGCCAACGCCACTCGACCCAATTCAAGTTCTTGTCGAGGCATCCCGCGTACGTTCTCGACGCTGTGCGGGAGAATAATGGTGGCCGCGAGTGGCCGCGCTGTGGCTTTATGATGAGTGCGGTCAATTTGTAAAACGCGTGTGCTGTGGTATGATACTGTGGAGACCAAAGTTGCTGCCGGTGAAAGGTTGCATCTTGCCCCGCAGATCGCGTTCACGTCCACGACAGCCCAGACCATGACTCTCAATCGCTAGTACCCATCGACGAAAGTCGACACCAGAACCTGCATAAAATTTCCTCAATTCGAGGTGTTGCACCGCCATTGCTTGGGGAGGGCTACGTTATTGTGCTGGAATTTTACAAATGGCAGCACCAAGTGTCTTACTCGCCCTACTGACCATGCCATCAGGGATCTGGGCAAAATGCTTGTCGTCCTCGTAGCAACCAAAATCTCCACTGCGACACACCTCGCACTCTAGGGGTTTGACTGCACTCAACATGAGGGCCACCACGGGCCAACCCACGGAAACCCAGCATTTGTTGTTCTGCCGCACAGCATCGAGATATTACATGTACGTGGGGATGCCACGACAAGAACTTGCAATGACCCGAGTGACAGTCGTGCTTTTGGCGACACTGGCCTTGCGCAGAACGCTCGCCAGTGACATCAAAATGGAAACGAATGACCACCAGTGACTTCAAATGCAACAATGATATTGGCGTTCCCTATCGCCATCGCGTTGAAGTGCCAGAGAAGTCTGACTTCAACAGCAACGCTGCACTCATGACCATTTTCAAACGCGCACTACACGGTCGATGACGCTTTTCATCCTAACGCTCATGGCCACGTCGCTGCTGCTCGCACACAGTCGGCCAGAGTACGCCGCGCGTGTTCCAAATGGAAACAATGTTGCAGGCTCCACCAACATCGGACACATTGGAAGCGGCTCGTCGCTCAACTCATTTGGTCGTGACTTTGACGGCAAGTGGACAGTGTCGTTGTGTCAAAAGGACTCGGACGGCGACGGCCAGACGAACGGGCAAGAGCTTGGAGACCCCTGCTGCGTGTGGCGCCAAGGCGGACCGCCACCCCTGCAAACAAAGGGAATCTCGAATCCTGGCGATCGGTCAAGCAGACGCACGGCGTCGTTGCTCAATGTCACATGCAACATCACAAACACAATGGTCGACTCCAGTGATGCCATGCGACTTGAGATCGTGTACTCTCTCGTCGGTCTAGCTGTGGCTCTTTTGAGCGTTGGGTGCTAGCTGCGCTCTCAGCATAAGACAGTGCACAGAAATAGCTACTCATGAAAACCTACGATCCATTGACATGCACTGTCGTTCGAGCCCAAGGGACTAGACGATGCCGAATGACATATTGTCCATTCCTTAGCAGCTCCGAACGTAACCGCCACAGGATGTATCATGCAGATGTCAAAGCGGATGTTTCAGTTCCACATGCCATTGTCGCCGCACAGGACGTGTGCGGCGCTGGAAAGGAAGGTCGATGTACTGCCATCGTATCAATACTTGTACAACCAACGCAGCGACCTTCTGCACGGCACTGGAACTTAGGAGGCAAAGTCGATCTGTATTGTTGTCTACCAGCGCATCGCAGTTACGGGAACGGCGTCTTGCTGTCGAGCGGCGGCAGGGCATCGAGCTCGTAGTCCTTGTCCTCCTTGGACTCCTTGGCCGTGGCGGGCGTGAGCGCCGACTTCTTCTGTACGTTGGCGAAGATCGAAAGAGCGGAAGCGACCATCGCCGCGGGGTCGTTGGCGTTGGCGGGCAGCAGCACCGTTGTGCTTTCCTTTGCCACGTTGCCGAAGGCCTCAACGTACTTCTCCGCGACCTGCAGCGCGACGGCGTTAGAGCCGCCGTCCGACTGAATGGCTTGCGAGAGCGCACGAATGGCTTCCGCCGACGCATCGGCGCGAGCGACAATAGCCGCCGCCGTACCCTCAGCCTCGAGCACGATTGCCCGCTTCTTACCCTCGGCCACGTTGATGTACGCTTGGCGCTCACCTAGCGTTCGCTGGTTAGGTTCGCTATAAAAACACCGAGTAGTGCCTTCGGAGTCGAGAATCTCGGCGCGCTTCTTGCGCTCGGCTTCAGCTTGCATATCCATGGCAGCCTTGACGCTCGCGGGCGGCGCAATGTCGCGAATCTCGTAACGGAGGCACTTGATGCCCCAAGCCTCTGCGGCCTGGTTGATGGACAAGACTAGACGCCATGTCGTCATGGCTCATGAAACGTTCTGCGTACCAATGTTCTTGTTGAGGCTCTCCCGCTCCTCGAACGTCTTGTCGAGCGTGATCTTGCCGAGCTCCGAGCGCATCGTCGTCTGTGCCAGCTGCGTCACAGCGTAGAGCGGGTCTTCCACGCCGTACGATGCATGGTACGGGTCAACGATCTATTCCTCGTTGGGCACTGGAGCGATGGAGACGAAGAAACCTTGACGTAAAGAACACCGTCAATGTGAATTGTCACGTTGTCCTTTGTGATAGCCGATTGGCCGGGGATCTTGATGGCCTCTTCCTTGAGCGAGTGCACGTACGCAATGCGATCCACGACCGGGATAAGAAAGTGGAGACCCGGGTCAAGCACCGAGTGAAACTTGCCAAAGCGCTCAACGACCCACTACGCATGCCATCCATAAGAAAACAAAGCAACCGCAATTTCTTACCGCACGCTGCTGCGGCACAATGAGAACGCCCTACAAGGAGGCGTGAGGCTCCAGGCAGGCAGCAAGTGCGTACCAAGTTCATGGGCGTTGCGCGCGTGGTGCTTTCAAATTCGTCGTAACGAAGCAGCTGGCGGCTTCCATGAAAAGCACGCACGGCCGACGTCGCGGGAAGGGACGCGCGGAGGCTGCGCAAGGCAAGGGATCGGCCCGTAGCGAGCATGGGGTACCTGTGGACGGCTGCGACGAAAATTCGGTTTGGTTCTTCGGCTGTAAACTTTATTGCTTCGAACTTCGCCCAATCGAAGAAGATCGTGTCTTTGCAAGAGGGGCTGCCGACGGGCGAGCGTGCCCTGCCCCATCCCCAAGCACGGAACTACCACAGCGGGAGGCCGCCTTTCGCTGCTCCACCGGCAATAGCCACTTCGAAGCGAGTTCGCCAAGTTACCCAGCCAAAAGCCCCATTTCCATAGCCCACTGGGGTCCCAACTGCCACATGCATCGAGTTGGGCGTCGTTGCCAACGGGCTTTTCGAGGGGCAAGGATTTCGAGAGACTTCTGGGGACTAAGGCGCTCGCGTGTTGGACGCAAAGAACTGCCAATTGTGGAAGCCCCCTTGGTACCCATACGCGCCCATCACTGTGCCACGTCATGGAGCCACAGATATTGAAACACTCCGTGGTATTGACAGAAACCATACATTGAAGACATCCGATTGCATCAATAGTCGCTTTGACAAACGTTTCTCACCTATTGAGCGACGTAGCCGCCGTCGACAGAGTGCAGACTGCCCGTGATAAAAGATGCTTCGTCGCTTGCGAGAAAGGCGACGAGGTTGGCGACTTCAGCGGGCTGGCCGATGCGGTTGAGCGGCTGGAGACCAGCCATTGTGGCGTGGATCTCGTCGAGCGGTGTGCCCGAGGCCTCAGCCCAGACGTTCATTTCGCGGTGGTACAGCGGTGTCTCGATCGTGCCCGGGCACACGCCGTTTGCGCGGATGTTGTAGGGCGCGTAGTCGAGAGCCGTCGTCTTGACCATGGACGCCAGCGCGCACTTGCTCAAGTTGTACGCAAACGAGTTCTTCTTACCGACGAACGCCTGGTCTGACGACATGATAATGATTGCTCCCTTCTTCTGCGTCTTCATCACGGGCAAACTCGCCTTCACAGCGGCGTATGCTCCTTTGATGTTGAGGTTAATGATGCGGTCCAAGTCGGCTTCCGTCGTCTCCTCGATGTTGGCGCTCAAGTAAATACCGGCGTTCGCCACGAGGCAGTCGAGCCGACCCGTTTCGGCGACGATACCTGCAATCGCGGCCTCAACGGCTGCCACGGAGCTCACGTCACAGTCGACAAAGATCCCATGCTTGGACGGTGCGATGTCAAGGTTGTACACCTTGTAGCCTTGGCTTAAGAGCTTGAGAACGCAACCCTCCCCAATACCTTTCGAGCCGCCCGTGACGATGGCCACGCGACTTGCCTCGGTCGTGGGCGTGTTGACGGTGCTCGGCGGCATGCCAGTTGCGATCTGATCCATGGAAGACTCCTCAACCGTTCCCCCTTGCTAACCGGATGCATGTCATTGTCCAACCGGTTCATCCGGATCCTTTTGGTTAGCCGTCTTGAACCGGTTCAGTTGTGGCCTGGATGTGAGGATGTGAAAAACCCCATGGGTGCAGCCGCATGCCACCGTCCGACGAGCGAACTGGCGCCAGAGCATTGACCAAAAGGATGGCATTTTCAGGCACACATCTCCAGAAGGGCACTCAGTTCGTCGGATACAAATGGTCCCCACGAGGTTTACCGGTGGTGGCTTGTGTGGCCCCATATTTCACCTGATAAAAGAGCTTCATGAACCAGTGTTCGAGTGCCAATTGCGATGGGAGAACAGCCCTGTGCAGTGCGTTGTTTGAAGCCCCTGCAAACGAAGGCAGTGTTGATGTTGGCCTGAGCGTCACTGCTTGTGTCCATGAAACAGTCCAACCTTCTCTGAATTGGACTGGGGAACCTTTGGCCAACTACTCTCTGGCACCATGTGTGCACACTTTGCACTGCGAATCTAACGTGCATGTGCTTTGTTTGCCCTCTGAACTGCATTCGGCGGAGCACCTTGCACGCGCTTCGCAGCGTTCAGAGCCTCCGGACAGAGAACTGTCGACCTCTTGCCTGGGGTTTATAGGGCGGGGTAGGGAAATAGCCTCATGCGCTTGGGGCACCGACCGCACTGACCTGATCGATTGCACTCGGTCGTCGTCCTGTCCGCTGACGTGGACGAGGGCAGTGATTGCTTTCCGTACGTATCGGGAACATCACCCAAGAACTTTGCCGTGGACTAGTGGGGCAGTGTATTCGAATCATGGTGGTCAACGTTGTACACAGTGTCCACCGCACAGGCCGACCAGCGTCACCCTCTGCGGTTCAGCAACGAAGCCCATGAAGCAGTTCCAGCGACTGGCACCATGGCACCTCATGGGCGCGTCAATCTGCCGCTTCTCCAGGTCCTCTCCGTCACGCATGTGGGGCACCTCGGCCACAACGCTGTGCCTGGCCGACGAATGATCGGACCAGTCACTGACCCACGAAGGACATTGATGCCCGAGACTCCCTAGGCCAGGTCCCAGGCCCGAGGCGGCATCTGCTAAATGAATCTTCAACAGAGCATCCCACTCTTGCTTCGGCGATATAATGGATGCGAACTTGCAGGCGGCAGTTTGTAGACCCCGCCAGCCAAGCGCACCCATCGCAGTGCCGGGGGTTGTCGAGGCGCTAGGCGAGATAGCGCGTCGCTGCTCTGCCGCCGACGCGCCGACGCGCATGTGGCTGGCTCGCCCGCGGCACTCGAGCTTTGTATGGAAATGATAGGTCCTGCGTGTGTCACACGCGTGGTTTATTGAACGGGCTGGCGTGTCACGTGGTTTATTGCCCAGAGCCCATTTCACGCGATGCGAGCCCTGGTGCTGGCGGCGCTCGCGCGCTTCGCCCTCGCCACCAACTCGTCCACGTGCCCCTACGAGGACCTGCCCACGACAGCTAACATCTGGACGACGGGTAGTCTCTGCGCCGGCGAGTCCCCATGCAAGGTCAGCCGGACATGCGAAGTGCGCAAGGACGGCGCTGCGCCAGATGCGTACGGCGACCTCCAGTCGCTCACGACGAACACCACCGTGTACGCTCTTGTCATCCGAGGATGACGAGGTCACACATGACGTAGCACGCTCGGCAACGCATCGACTCTTGATCTTTCCCACGCAATCCTGCCACCAAGCGCCTCAACACTGTACAACGTCCTGCCAAGTCCGCAGCGTTGAAGCTCCTGCGTAGGACTCTTGAAAACGTCGGAGCGTTTTCGGGCTTTAGCTCTGCCGTGCTGCCGCCAAACCTCGCCTTCATGTACCCGCTACTCGGTCGGTCGATGCCGTGCTGATTACTCGTCGCTAGGTTTTTCATCAACGCGAGTGTCGGCGACTTCCCCAAGGGCCTCACGTGGCCGACATCGCTCGAGGCTTTGTACGCACCCACCAGGTCTTGGGCGCTCACAGCAAACTGCCACGTGCAGGTACATCTTCAACACGCCTTCCGTGGACGTGGAGTGGCTCAAGGTGCCGCCCACCATGCGCCTTCTGTACCCCGGGCTTCGTCCTGCCAGCGCTCATGCGTCGTAGAGACTTTTGGAACGTGACGCGCATCGCCAACCTCGACAAGCTCGTGCTTCCCATGGGACTCACGGAGATGTACACGCAGCCACCTCGCGCTGGTTTCTTAGCGTCGTGCGTAGCTTTTTCTCGAACTGCACGATCCAAGTGATCCCGCCGAGCCTCGAGTGGCCCTCAAACCTCCTTAACCTGTGCGCATTCAAGCTTTGCGGGGCGGGACCTCAGCGCCGCATAGGACACTCATCGACAACCAGCTTCAAGACCTGCCTCACAACCTTCCTAACAGCCTTAGCTTCCTGTGCGCCTTTCCTCCGTTTACAGCCTCCCCACGCCCGGCGTAGGTCCATCCACCAAAACTACGTGTACGACCTCGGCACATCGCTGCCGTCCAACTTGACCGTTTTGTACACCGCGCCTGCGGGTTTGGCTGGTTGCTCACAGCAGCTGTAGGAAGCTGCGGGACAACAGAATCAAGGAAGTGGTCAACTGGGACTTCAGCAACCTTTTCTACTTGTACTCGCCACCTGGCGGAGGCTCAGCTCATGGACCGTCGTAGCCGCATGAAAGGCAACCCCGTCACGACCATCTCCAACGTCACCTTCTCGTCCAAGATCAAATACTTGTACGTTCACGAGGCTGCCCCGAGCTCACGCAACGCAGCGACTGCGAAAGATGCCCCATCGTCACGTTTAACATTGACGCCGCCACCTTCGCAGCCCTTGACCAGCTTGAGCCGTGGGACCGCGATGACTCGGTCCCGACGATTAACTTTCGCGGCTTTAACGTCCTCAGCAACATTACCGCGGACAAGTCGGCGTGCGACAAGCACCACGGCACCGTGCGCCGGCTGTGGGCTGGAAAATCCGCCGTCGTTGTCGACGTCTGCGTCATGGGCTCCCCCATCAACTGTACGCTTGCCCGAGGCACTGGCTGCTGACCCGTCGGTAGACACACCCATCATCGTCGGCATCTGCGTCGGCGCTGCCGTGGTCATCGCCGCCCTCACAACGTACTTCTGCATTAAGCGCCGCAAACTCCAGAAGAAGCTCGAGACGTATGTGGCGGCATCACCCCTCGGCAGTGCCAACATCTTCACAAATGGCAGCACGATGGATCTGGGCATTGGCAACTCGACGATGGGCGGGCTAGTGAACGACCTCGGGGACCTCGAGTACCTGCGCGTCTCGGGCGTTGAGTTGCACAAGAAGCTTGCCGAGGGCGCGTACGGTGAAGTATGGAAGGGTAGCTACAACGGCTCCGTCGTTGCCGTCAAACGCCTGCTGCCCAACAAGTCGTCACCCAAAGACATCCTCAACTTCATCAACGAGTGCAAGCTCATGGCCCGGTACAGTTCCATGGAATTTCGTGGACGAGGCATGAACGCTTTACGTAGCTTCGACTCAGCTTTCATTGTTCGGCTGTACGGTGTGAGCTGGACGCGGCCCATGGACTTCATGGCCGTGATGGAGTTCATGGACCGTGGAGACCTTAAGTCATACCTGGCGCACCACGCACCGACGGCAGTGCCGTGGGCGTTTAAACACAAGGTCATGACGCACATCATCAAGGGGCTGGTGTACCTGCACTCGATGCAGATCATCCACCGAGACCTCAAGTCGCGCAACGTACTGCTGGACTCGGCCGACGGTGAGACGGTCAAGCTCACGGACTTTGGCGTGTCGAAGGAAGACCTGCAGGAGACGATGACAGTTGGCGTCGGCACGTATCGGTGGATGGCGCCCGAGATCCTCAAGGAAGGCCACTACAGCATCGCTGCCGACATCTACTCGTTCGGCATTCTGCTCTCAGAGCTTGATACGCACAAGATCCCGTATGCCGGCGCTCGTCACCCGACGACGAACAAGCCGCTCGTGGACACGGCCATCATGAGCATGGTCATCAACGGCACGCTGCAGCCGACCTTCAGTGCCAACTGCCCCGCGTGGGTGCACTCGATCGCGCTGCGCTGCCTTGAGCACGACCCCGAGGTAAGGCCAACCGCGCGCCAGCTCGATCTCGAGCTTCGCCGAATCAACCCCACCGAGTGAGCAGCGGCGTTGTTATAGTAAAACAAACCCTAACAGTCCTGGCGTTGGTTCATTCCCGCGTCTTGTCTCCATACATCGCAACACACGCAAGGCGATCGGGTTGGTCACCAGACCTAAACAGCTCAACCGAAGCCGCGGGCAAGCTCGTTGACCACCGTTGTAACGCGTTACCGCGCGTCCTTGAGCCGCTTCTCGACTTCGCGTAGGATCTTGACACGCTGCAGTCGCACTTCAATCCCGAGCTCCTGGAGATCCTGGTCCGTGCTAACCTGCGGAGGCGGGTGAGAGGAAGTTACGCCCATCGACGTACGGCGAGGAGCGGCCCGTCGATACCCATGTTGCGCAACTTCTCCGCGCACGTCTGCAGCCCCAGCTCCTTGATAAACTCGTACACTTGGCTCTCATTCATGTACTCGAGCGTCGAGGGCGCCTGTTGTGCCGGTGCCGTGTTTTGAAGCTCGGCAACTAGCTCGTCTCGCGCGCGTTGGTCCTCTGCTACCACATAGTCGAGCTCGATGGAGATATGCGGGCGAGGTCGCTTCGTCTTGCTGGCTTGCAGTCGGTACGCAGCTTGCTGGCGCGTCAGTTCGTTGCGGCGCTGGAAAATCTCCCCTGAGAGCGCTTTGAGGCTGTTATTGAGTGCGCCGAGCGAGTTCTGCAGCAGCCGGAGCTTACTCGGCAGCGTCGTGTTCTCAATTTTGGCCGCCACATCGGCCATGCGCGCCGTGAGGTCGGTGCGGTCCGCTTCGAGGCTCTGCAGCTTGGCTTTGGCGTGATCCAGGTGTACTTTCATCAGGAGCAGTTTGTCGTGCGGCGCAAGGGCAGCCGGCTCATGGTTCAGCGGGAACTCCGGAATTGATGGAAGCTCCTGCGGCAGCTCCTGGTTCTCGATCACGGCCGGCCGCGGCGACGTTTTGCGCACGGGAGGCAGTGCCGGCGTTGTCACCGGTGCCACCGTCGCGGGTAGTTCCAGCGGCAGCAGCACGCCTTCGGCTATGAGGAGCTTGGACGCGGCGCAGATGCGGTCAATGTCAACGCCGCCGATCTCGCTGCAAACTAGACGTGCCTTCGCCAGCATCGCCGCGTCGTCGAGTCGGAAGATTTCATGGCGCAACGAGAAAGGTGCGAGGAACGGGTTGTCTGCGAGCGAAAACGAAAAGTCGCGAAACATTTCGGGCACGCTGGTCGCGAAGGCCGCGTCCGTCGTCATCTTGTGGAGGTAGTTGGCGTGCTTCCAGATAAACCCCTGCCGTGGCACACCCTAGACCGCCCTGAGCCCGGGCCGGCAGCTGCGGCCGTACGATGAGCGCGCGCCACTTGGCGATACCCTCCGTCACCTCGACGCTGGCGCGGCGGTATTGCAGCGTGAGGTTTTGGATCACCTTCCATGGGCGCACCTTGCTGTGTGGGTTGCGGAAGTGCGGCGTCACCTGCAGTAACGCCTCAAGGCACGTTTCGCGCTCGATGATCATGTGCACGATATCTCGTTCGAGTGCCATCTGCGGGGCCGTGGAACCTTGGCTCGCGTAGATGACACTGGGGCCAGTCTGCGGCCGGCCCGGGGTGTGGGCCATGGCTCCAAGTGCTATCTTTAGGCCGCTATTCTCGGCCGCGCAGCTGTGTGCACGCGGGACGCCGTCCGGTCGGCGCTTTTAGTGCAATTTCGACTTGGGTGTGTCTGGTGCACACATGTTCCAATAATCAATTATACGCGCTCTCTGCGATCGAGAGCTATAGCGAGAACTCCTGCGGCTGGCGGCGGGGCAGGTAACTCGACACGCGTTTCCAGATGGGCTGGAGGTACTTAACAACGGCCGACGAGCCACGGCGGAACCGCGTTCTTCGCTCTGATTTGCGCTCGACGCGGGGCATCGATCGGAACCAAGGGTCTGCGAGCAGCTCTTCGGCCGTCGCGCGGCACTCGGGCTCGACCACCAGCATGCGCTCAAGGAAGCGCTGGCAGTCGGCAGACACGTTGTTCCAGTAGTAAGGGTGGTACCACACGGGTGGGGGTGACAGCGGACACATGGCGCGAAAGGTCTCGCGGTCTGTGCCGAAGGGCAAGTTGCCAGTGAGGAGCACGAACATGACGACGCCGAGGCTCCAAATGTCCACAGGTAGGCCATATGGCAGACCCTTGGCGATCTCCGGCGCTGCGTACCCGGCCGTGCCGCAGAAATCGATGAGCTCACCCGCGCCGACTTTGGCCGCAAAGCCGAAGTCAGCGAGTTTAACGGCCACGTCGCTCTCGTCGTCGACGAGGAGAACGTTTTCGGGTTTGAGGTCGCGGTGGACAATCTTGCGTTTGTGGCAGTGGTGCACAGCCTGCAGCAGCCCGTGCATCACGAGCCGCGTCTTTTGTTCGTCGAAGATGCCCTTCTTATGCAGACGATCGTACAGATCGCCGCCCCGCAAATACTCCATGACAACGTAGTATCCCGTGCGCTCCACGAAGACATCGTGGACCTTGACGACGTTCGGGTGGTCAAGCGCTTTTACAAACGCGACTTCGGCACTCACGTCGCGAAGGGGCACGGACTTTTTGATACACTTGATGGCGACGGTGGCACCTGTGGTCTGGGATGTCCCTTCGCGTACGACGGCAAACGAGCCATCGCCGAGGAACTTGCCAAGCTTGTACGAGTCGGCAAAGGCGCCGAGGACGGGGCTCTCATCGGCCTCGTCCAAGCTTCGGTACGGACTCCTGATGAAGCGCATGATCGGGCACTGAACCACTGCCGCGAAAGGCCCAAGTTGCTGGGGCGGTGCTTGGAGATGGCAATTTGGACCAATCCGAGGCCGCGGTTCAGTATCTTTGCCCCGCGCTCGCCTGCGATTGGTGGGATCGCCACCGGCCCGCACTTGATTGGTCTGGACGCGGTTGGCGACATCGCAGTAATCTCGGGCGAGAGGCACCAGGCGCCGGCTCCGCGACGGCCGCACGAGCACCACCAGCGCGCTCCTCCGCCGCCCCATCTGGCGAGGCTTTGCGCCGGGCCGTCGCGGCGCCACCAGGTACCCATAACAAACTGCGTTCGGGCACCGCTATTTAATGGAACCCGCCACCTAATGCGTGCGGATGGCTCTGGAAACAAAGCGTTTCGATGCCGAGACAGCGCTTCGATAGAAAATACGCCGGAACCTCGCCGCCCGACGGCCATCTCGGCTGGGCGAGGCTACGGCGCCCTGGACGGTCGCCAAGACGAGGAGATCGGCTGGCCTCAGCCGCGGCCAGCGCCGCTAAGCGATGCCAGCCCCGGCGCTCGTGTCGCACGTGCATGATACGCGGGTGTTGGCGTCACGGACAAGGCCTTCCCGGGAGAGCACCACTGAATTTTACGGTGTACTCAGCGCCGGCTGTCCCACTGCACATTATTTTGATTTCGCATAATCAAACCCAGTGACATTTGATACGGGGATTTCTATTGTGGCCGAGCGACCGGATGTCGAATGGAACTTGGCGCCCAGCCTGCATTTCTTCGAGGGAAAACGACGACCACCATCATGCACCATCCTCCGCGCCCGCGCGTGGACCGCAGCCGCAGCACGCCCGACGTCCGCTTCGTAGGCCATGTGCGCCGGGATGCGCCCCCGCGTGTGGCCCGCGCGGCGACGTTGCCTGAGATCGCTGAGCCCCTCGACCCGGTTCATGTCTTCCTTGGCGGCGTAGGCTCACGGACGCGCGACATCGCAACCTCATATTTGTGGAATAGTCGTGCAATCCAACGCGCTGGCGACACGACATTGCCATGCCCTTGCTCGACGAAGCCTCCGTGTCGTATTACAACCCGCAGGTCGATGAGTGGCATGAAGGGCTCATGGAGCTTGAGGCTCAAGCCAAAGAGACTGGTAACCACTCCGCTGTAGCCTTTGCTCACTCCGCATTCTAGCCACCTTTGTACTTTTTGTCATCGACAACCTCACGCGCGCTATCGTGTCCATCAACGAGGCCGCCGAGTATATGTGCTGTGGGCGGCGCGTTGTACTCGTCGTCTTGGACATGGAATCCGACGTGCTTGTCGGCAACAAGAAATTGACCGAGTACGAAATCGCGGACTTAAATGCAGCTCGCGCGTGCTTGCGTCAGCATGTCAGCAACTACCCGCTTGTAAAGCTGTGCTCGACCGTGGAAGCCGCCATCGAACTCGTCATTTCCGAAGACCACCTTGCACCGTTGCCCCACAAAGCGCACTCGCGCGTCCGGCCCAATCGCCTTCGCAAACGCTCGTCTCTCGTCCTGGCGCAGTGGCCCAAAGCAAAGGGCCATAACGCCAACCTCCTCATGCGGTCTTGCTCCAGCAGCTCCATTATCGATAGCAGTTCCGACGACGACGAAAGTGAGGCACCTGTGGCTGCGACGCCCATCCCTCCGCACGCACCAAAGGAGTCAAGTCAGCGCTACGTCTATCTCGGGGGCAACCTCCGCAACACTTCATGGCGCGCCAGCACAGCTATCCCGATGCTGCAGAAAGCTAATGTGCCGTACTACAGCCCTAGCGGCGACTTCCTCTGGGTCGCCAACGGAATCGAGCACAAGTCGGACAAGCACATGAAATACTCGGCCGACCTGATCCTCATGGTCATTCCCCACAACTGCCGGTCCATCGCATCGATGACCGATGCCTTGCTCTTGATCTGCAGGTACCACTTGCGCCTTCGCGTTGCCTTTGCCCTGACCTTGGATGCTGTAGCGAACGCGCTGTGCTGCTCGTAATCGAGCCTATGGTCGAAGGCACGGTCATGGAAGACGGCACGACGCCGCAAGGGCGGGAGTTCCAGGACCTGCATCGCGCCCGCGCGTACCTGCAGGAGACAGCGCGGCGCCACGATACGCACGTCTTCGAAGACGTCGCAAGCGCCGTCGACTTCATCCTCACGTACCACGAGTAGCTTTTAATTGGGAAATTCATTTCTCAACAGTGTCGCATTGTATTCTCAGACGCGACGAGAGCGCGACGATGACGGACGTGCGAGTGCTCAGCCTCAATGTCTTCATGCGCCCCCCGGGCATTCAATGCCGCGGCGGCGATCACAAGAACGCGCGCTGGCGCTTCCTCCGGCACAAAGTGCTCGCGTACGACATTGTGTGCCTGCAAGAGCTCTTCGTTGGCGGATCGTCGCGTCAGACCGATCTCATTCGCTTTGCTGCGCAGCACGGACTGAGCCACCACGTGGGATCGGTGTATCCTTCGCTCTGGAGTCCTCAGATCATGGACGGTGGTCTCTTGATTCTGAGCCGGTACCCGATCGTAGCCCATGATGCGTGGGTCTTTTCACAGGGGCGAGGCAGCGACGGTCTCTGTGCCAAGGGCGTCGCATATGCGCTCCTGCAGATTGACGCAAGCACACAGTTGCATGTGTTCACGACACACACGCAAGCTGGTGAGGACAAGGACGCCACAGACATTCGCCTGCACCAGCTGGACGAACTCGGTGCGTTCATCCGTGCCAAGTGCGCTGGCCACCGCGACATTCCCATCGTCGTCGCCGGCGATTTTAACTTGGACGCGCGGCACGACGTCTTCTTCAAGTTTAACCGGCCACCCATCTTCGAGCGCTGTACCGAGAGCTCCATGTACCGCGACCTCAAGGCGACGCTGGGCCAAGAGATCTGGGCCGTCACGGACGTGCTTCCGGCGCATGGAGTCACGAACGGCAACGGCCACGGCTGCCTGCGCCACGCCATGCCGGACGCCGACGTCGAGACCACAGGCAAGTGCATCGACTACGTCTTCATCCTGCAGACTTCCCCGGGCCTCGCCGACGTATGCAGCGCGACCATCGACAAGTGCGCGCTCCGAGACGTGGACGGCGCTGCGGCCTCGCAGGCGCTGCCCTTCACCCATCTGTCCGACCACTGGGGCGTCGCAGTCGTCCTTCGGCTGGCTGCGCTCGGCGCGCAGGCGCAGCCTCCTGTTCTCGCCGCCCACTTGCCAACCTCACGGCACTTCAAGCTGCCTCTCGCGCTCGCCACCGTTGCCTGCGCGGCCGTCTACGCAGCAGTCCAGGTCTCCACTGTGCTACGCTAGCGGAGTGCAATGTAAGACTACTTTGGACATTACAACGCTGCCGCCGACGCAGGAACAGGATGTATCTGGTGATGCAAGACCCCGACAACGTAGAAAAGGAGTTAATGTATCGGGTGCAGGTTCTTGTGCGAGAGGGCAGGTTTGAGCTTGGTAAGCGAGCGCAGCTGCGGTGTGCTCATTGCGCCCTTAAGCGGCATCGTCATGTCGAAGCGCGACACGCCTCTGGCTCTAGCATCAGTGCCCGCCTTCGCGTGGCAGACAGTACGTGGGAGCGGTGACACAGCGCTCAGACGAGGGCAGAGCGGCCAAGCTGGCGCTCCAGAGCTCTCGAGGGTCGAACGACGACGGCCCCTCCATCGTCGCTGCGGCCAGCGATTTGCGTCGGCGCTCTAGGGTGAGGGCTGGCCCTGTGAAGAGCGCGTCGACGTCCTCCTGGTCGTGAGAGGGGTCGATTTGCCTACGACCTGGCGTTGGCCCCGCGATCGGGCGCGGATCGTACCCTGGGGTCGCCTTGTCGTTGGCCAGGTCGTGAGCCCGCGCCTTCCACTTGGAGCAGCGCTTCTGTACGTGCTCCACTTGCCGCTGGAGCTGCCGGTTCTCTTGCTTGAGCTCCTAGCGGCGAGTGTGCCATGCGCTCCCTTGTATGCGTACTTCGATGGTGGCAGCGAGATCGACCGCCGCAGCTTGCGCCTTCTCGAGCTCCTCCTGCGCCGCGTGAGTGGACGGACGGTAGTAACTTTGGCACCGCATGCGCTTTGGCTGTTTTTTTCTCGGCCGCGACGTGGGCCGTCTTGAGGTTGGAAATCTGGTCTGCGGTGAGCGGTCGCCGGCCGAGGCCTCGCGCACCTCTTTGACCCGCAGCGAACAGCCCTTCTCCAAGATCTCGTTCTCGACTTTCTACGCCCACGTCCGAGCCCCAGCGCCCGCGATCGCCAACCATTTTGTGAAACTGGTCGGCTTGGGCCTTGAAGCGGAGCATGAGGTTCTCGACGCCGATGCTCTGCATTTGGAGCTCGTCCTTGAGCTTGGCGTTGGCCACGAGCGCGTTCTACGCGGGTGAGCGCCCCGGCCATCGCGCCCTGGCACCTTGCTTTCCTCCGCCATCGCGTTGTACGCCTTTTTGAGGTACTGGGCGTCGAGTTCTTGCAGGGATTTGCGGAAGGTCTGGGCACCAACGCTGTGGGGCAGTGCGCAGGTGGATCCTACCTGCTCGAGCGCCATCTTGTGGTTAAACATATCAAGCCGCATGGCGTGCACCTCTTCGACGTGGTTCTGCACTGCGGTGGGCTCCCTGGCGAGCGGTGCGAGGCACCTTGTTCTCGTCCGCGAGCTGCCTGACAAGCTCATCGACGCGGGACCGCAACGTCGCGTTGGCGTCGTCCAGTGTACTGCACGCCTCCATGCGCACTTGGTAGTCGCAGAGCTTGGCGTTGAGCACCTGGAGCTGCCGTGGCGCACCTGCAATGCGATGCGCGCACCTCAATGAGGTGGTCCGTCTCCTGCTTCTGCGTGAGCTCTTTGTCGCGCATGACCTGCACGACGGCCTCGTGCTTCTCAATCTCGTTCGAGAGCGCGATCTCCAAGGCCTGCAGCTGCTCGTTCTTGGCCTGGTTTTCGCGCGTGAGGCGGTCGATGAGCTTGGCTTCTTCTCGGAGCTGTGCCTCCGCCTCCTCGAGCCGCCGGGCCAAGTCGTTCGCCGTGCGCAGCGTTCAGGATCCAGCGTCACCGACACCACGGATCAATGGACCCACATACAAAAGGATATTCTCCAGAGTCGTCCCGAGTCTTCTTTTTCTTCCCTCTACCGCCGCCATGAGTGCATCGCTCCTGATGCCGCCTACTTCTTCGGAGGCATCCCGCGGGAACAAGGTAATCTGGCTAAACTTAGCTTTTTAACAACTACTTATTGGATCGAGCAGCGGCTCCAAGAAGAGCGCGCGACCGACGGACTGTGTCTTTCGGGCAGGTCTTCAGCCAAGTGGTCGCGGCCTTTGCTGAAGGCCTTGACGTTGTTCAGGTTCTTGCTCTTGACGCGCTGCCGTGCTTCCTTGTGGTCGCGCAGATACTGCTGCAGCTCCCGCAGCGCCTTTTCCGTCTCGGTTTCCGCCTGCGCGGCAAACTCGTCCGTCGAGATGAGCTCCGAGTGCATGCCGGGCGTCTACCAGGAGAAGGAGCATGCCGCGGCAGGAACTGTGGGTCCTACCTCAGACCAGTACCAAAAGTAGAGGCAGTCGTAGAGCGCTTGTAGCACAGACGACATGAGAGCCAAGACGACCACCACGCACGACATGGTCGTGGACGAGGTGCTCTGCAGAAGAAGCATCACAGCAAACACCTGGAGACACCACGCCAAGTACTTTTGCGAGCTTGGCAGGGCAAGGTCCTGTGAGTGCTAGTCAGTCGCGTCGGCCAGAAACAAGGTACCTCCAGCTCCATGCGGCGAATGTCTTCAAGCACGTCTGGGTCATCGTGCTTGTCGGGGTTCGTGTCAAGCGTGGTGACTGTTGAGAGCGAGGCCTCTGTCGGCGCCCACCACTGGAACCACCACACCATGGCGCAGCCCATGAGCCCAAAGAACAAGAAGTAGAGTTTGCCGAGATGGGGTACGCCCATGACGCTTTCGCTGAGCCAGAACTGGAAGAGAAGGTCGAGCGCCTATCAAGCGCCATTAGCCTTGGCCGGGTGATGGGGCACCAACGTATCGCAGGGCGCGGTAGAGCGTTGGGAGCAGCACCAGCCCCGTGACGGGGAAGGCCATTGTCGTGAATAGCGACGCGCTTTGCAGGAAGCCGCTGCCAGGTAGCAACCGGGCCGTGTTCTGCGCTTGCTTGTACATTTGGTAGAGAAGGAGGGCAATGGAGCACACAATGCCGATGGCGGCACCGAGGAAGTAGTGGAAGACGCGGTACGACGCCAGCACTTCCGATGAAAAGTAGATGATAAGCCCCAGCAGCAGGTTCTGGGCAAAAGCAAGGTCGACGTCTGTGCAGGAATGCATGAGCTACCACTGAGGCAGCAGGAACGTACAAGTCTTGAACTCGAGCACGAAGGAGACCTGCGCGCTGGACAGAAGCATGCCGGTGGTGGGGCCATGCACAGTGATGCAAGGATACGAGTACGGACTTTTCGTCATGACGCATGATTCGGTCGGGCCGTTGCAGGCTTGGGGGCAGCCGTCGCGGCAGCCGTGGCAGTACGCCTCTGTAAAATGGTGGTGACGAGGCAGACCGCACGGAGCTAAACGTACCGACGTACTTGCCGAAAAAATCCATGACGTACTGCAACTTTTCAGGCACGTGCTCTTGGACGTAAGGCGACGACAGCACATCGAGGTTGTCATAGATCTGGCATGGCGCCGAAATAGGACTAAACGGCGTTAGTCGAAGGCCTACCGCACATAAGCAACGCACCTCGTGTACGAGAGCTCCAATTGCGAGCGAGATTCGCTTGTCAGCTTGATACGAAGGTCGCTCCACGTCCACAGGAAGGAACGGAACGGTGGGAAAAGCTCCTATGTGATTGTTGGACTCTGGTACCGGGTGCTTAAGAGTTACTTGAATCTGCTCGACGTAATTGACTACAACGTCGGCTGCTTGACGTGCTTCCTCGTATTGCCCAAACCACTGGACGACGTACGGCTGCGCGGGGCTAGAGTATGATAGGCTGGGCATCGCAAGGTATGGCCAAGAGCGGCAAACTTACCTCGTCAGAGGCTCCATTTGGAAGCTCAAGGTCGCATTAGGGTAGAAGCAATAGGTTTTCTTCTCGCCATACTTGGCGAACCTATGCATGTTGACCGACCCGTCGTCTACCCACGTCACATTCATCGTGGCTGGCGATGCCTCGGCGGTGGCAATCCAGTCTTCCTCCCAGGATGCAACTACGGAACCAGCGTGAGGCATGAGGAAGATGAATGCCATCTTACATGTCGGGGAGACGGCGCTGTAGTACGTGAATCCCGCGGAGGCGACGATGAGCAACGGCACAAGCGCTTGCGTTAGCATTGTCGTTGCCGGCAAATTGCAATTTTTGAATTTGCTCCAACGGAGCTTCAAACGGAGCTCTTGGATTGGTCGAAAAGACGTGTTTTTCCGCAGTATTTTGACCAATCCGAATTGGATAACGCGACAAGAGGCGGTTGCTGGGAGCTTTCGCGGTTGGTGCCAGTCAAAGCTGTGATGGATCGATGGGCGGGTTGCTGCCTCAGAGGGCGCAGCTACGAGCAACGCAACGATGTTTCAAGCGTTGGCATAACTCTTACTATAGCAAACCTACCACCTACGAGTGGCCATGGCCCAACAGAGGAAGTTTATTGATGCGAGACACCTGTGCGCTGCCTCCAAACCGAAGGTCCGCGGCAGAAACCGAGGTAATTACCAGGGTTGTTCATCCGACGGGTTGGGTCCGCCTCAGTGTACACACCACCGTTGATCGCACACTGCGAACGACTACTAGCCAAGATAACAAGATAGCAGGCAATAATACAGTACGTCTCAATCTCAATGAAGCAGGCTCCAGCGACATTACGGCGGATCTCCAGTTTACGATAACTGCCCGCGACATGATGCATTCGTACACTACTTGACGTTCGGGCTCCGTTTCGGACGCGGCCAGTCCTCTGGCAGAATTGACACTTGGCCTCAGAAAAGTCGCCTTTCCCACTGCTGATCCGGTCGCGTGGTGTGGCCGTTGACGCCACCAAAGGAAAAACGCCATTTGATTGGTTCCCACGCGATCTTTACAAGCTTCGGAGCCGATGGATGGGACTCGTACGAACGCTTCTCGCTAAGCAGAAGGGTGCGATGCGGTGCACGCGCATGGGGTCCTCGCAATGACGAAGGGCTATGACAGTCAATGGCCTCGTGTGATTCCGAACACGGAAGGTCTATTAAAATATTAATTAAGGCGCGGCTGGGCCGCTTCTAGGGGTTTAACTCACTTGCACAAGACGGCTGAGACAAGCATGCTGAAGGGGTTTGCAGCATCCGAGTCGGATGTGTCGTCGCTAGCGTCGTCGTCGTCCTCGGTGATGCCTTGGGCGCGCGACTCCATGAGCACCGTTTCTTGAAGTCGTGCCCAGGAATACCCGCTCGGCCGCCGCGTCGGCGACGAGTCGGACGACGAAGTTTCGGCGTCCTTCTGGTTGTTGCTAGGCGACTCGGATTTCTCGGGTGCCTCGGAGCTCCGGACCTCTTCTGCCTTCATGTCCACGTCCTCGGTTTCGTTGTCGTCGAATGCCTCAACCGAGATCTTTCCGACGACAACGCGGTCAGCGAGTCGAGCATCACCGTTGCGGCCACCGTGCGCGAAGCAGAAGCCACCCTTGCGGGCGGTGGTCGAACAGCCGGGCACGATGCAGCGCTTGCCACCGCCGTGCGCGATGCACTTGCCGCGGCTTACGGCGCTGTTGCCGCAGCCGTCCGAGTTGCACTTGCGCCCGCCACCGTGGGCTTTGCAGAGACCCATACGTTGCGCACTGCTGCGGCACGATTCGACCATGCAGCGCTTGCCGCCACCGTGAGCGATGCATAGGCCACCAGTCTTGGCGCTGCTTTTGCAGTCGGCGATGCTGCAGCGTTTGCCGCCGCCGTGGGCCCGGCATAGCTCGCCTGACACCGCGGAGCTCTTGCAGCCGTCGACTTTGCAGCGGTGTCCACCGCCGTGAGCGATGCAGTAGCCACCCTTCTTGGCACTCGAGCTGCAGCCGCCCATTTGGCATCGCCCACCGCCACCGTGCACATAGCACAAGCCGCGACTCTGGGCGCTGCTCATGCAGCCGTCCATCTTGCAGCGACGACCCCCGCCGTGGGCGCGGCAAAGCCCGGCCGAGGCCACATGCTTGTTGCAGCCATCGGCTTTGCACTTGCGACCACCGCCGTGGAGAACACAAAGACCACGAGAGACGGCGCTTGACGTGCACGAGTCGTAGCGACACCGCCGGCCACCGCCGTGCGCCACGCACTTGCCACCCGACACGACGTGCTTGGTGCAGCCTTCGTGCCGGCAGCGGGTACCGCCGCCATGCGCGGGGCACAATCCGCGCGACCGGGCGCTGTTTTCGCAGCCGGTGAACTTGCACTTCTTTCCACCTCCGTGCGCGATGCAGAAGCCACCGCCAACGGCGCTGCTTACGCAGTCTGCGGCCTCACACCGCTTGCCACCGCCGTGAGCGATGCAGAGCCCACCACGCTTGGCCCCCCGGACACAGTCGTCGACAGAGCACTTTTTGGCGTTGTTGAGCGTGAGGTTTCCAAATGAGTCGACCTCGGGTTCGACGTCCTCGTCCACTTCAGACTCAGAGCTGTAGTAGTCGACGTCCACCTCTTCGTCGTCGTCGTCGTCGTAGTCGTCGGGGTGCTCGCCCGCAGGCAGCAGCTCCTTCTTGGGCGACTCGGCCGGGTTCATGACGCTCGAAAATGAAAACTGGAAAACTCGAGGCGCGCCGGGTGTGCTGGCGGGCCGTAACACCCGCTGAAACACCCGCGGTGCACCTTCCAGCAGCCGCCATACAAACCGCAAGAGAACATGCAACGCCCAAGTCTTCCATATCTTACGCCCAAGAGCCACGCCCAACGGGCGTCCGCACCGCTTGGAACAAGAGCGCGACCAATGGCCTCGCGTCGAACGCAAGATGGCGATTGCTTCGAAAGCTTAAGTTTCGATGCTCTGAATTTAGAAATGCACTTGCTACGGCGGTTTCGAGGCCATGGCGCCCGCCCGCGAAAACGACCGAGTTAGGCGAAGGCCTTGGACCACATGCGCTTCTCCTTCTCGGCCTGCTTCTTCATGTAAACCTTGAGCCGCTCGTGGCACACGACGACGGCGCGGTCGTCAGGCGTCAGGCGGAAGGCTTCCTACGCACGCGTGACCACAGAGTTGGTGGCAGGCATACCGTGATGTCGCGGTGGGCGCTTTCATAGTCCTTGAGCTTTTCGTACGCGATCGCGCGACGATAAAGCGCCTTGGTGTTGGTCGCGTCGAGGTCAAGGGCGTCTTTGCAGTTGGATACGGCCTTGGCAAACGCCTCCATCTTGAGGTAGCATTGCGCCAGGTTCAAGTACAGGCTCAGCTTGACCGCCTTGACTTCGTCCGCTTCCTCCGGGCGCAGATCGAAGAATTTGGACGCGTGTGTCAACGCCTGGTACACAGTCCGTGGGCGCTGGCCCACAACGAGCGAGGAGCTACCTTGACGTAGCGCGCGGCGGCGTGCTGGACGTTACCACCACGGAAGAGTTCGTTGCCTTCGTCCTGCAGCCCGTGGTGAGCGCGATCAGCCGTTTCCATCCGCGTACCTTGTTTTTCATCACGAGACGCATGCGGTCGGGCGTTTTAAGCTACGCGATGTGAGCTCCGCGGGCATGCCGCGTGCACCTTGCGGAAGTCGTGGTCGTCGTCCTCCTTGTGCTCCAGCGCGGCTTTCTGCGCCTCGGCCTCGAGGTGGGCTTCGAGGGCCTGCTCGTCCTTGGCCACCGCGGCAAAGTACGTGGTGCAGGCGGCCGTGATGTCCGCTTTGAGCGCCGCGACACGGGTCGTCGCTTCCTCGAGGGTCGCCTGCTCTGCCTCCTCCGAGTAAAACCAGTCCTCGGCCGCGTCCAAGAACGGGTTAACCACCGCATAGTCAATAAGGTGGCCGTGCTTCTGGCTCGCCTTGCCGCGGATCTCGTACACGAACGTCTCGATCTCGTTGCGCTTGTTGGCGAGCAGGTGGTTGGCTTCATCCTGCGCCCGCATCGCAGACTCTAGCGCCACTAGAGCGTCGGCCACGACCACAGTCTGCGCCTCGAGCAGCTCTTCCGCGGCCGCGGCGCCCACTGCGACTGCAGTGGCGCTGTCAAGCATGCGCCCCAGCAGCCCGTCGCGGCCCACAGTCTTGGATATCGCCGCTTGCACGGCTGGCTGGCGCGTGCCGCCACCGACAATCTCCACGGACGCCAGGTCCGCGCCCGCCACGCGCGCGTCTGCGAGAAGAGCTGCAAGCAGTGTCTCGAGCGCAGCCGTGTGCGTCACCGAGAGCGCGTCGAACTCAGTTTTTGTGAGTGAAAGCGACAAGTCGCAGTCGTTGCCAAGGTTTTCCACCTGCACGACGGCCTCGGGGATCGTCGAAAGCAGCTTTTTGAGCTGCTCGCACGCGGCGAGCAGCCGGCGTCCCTGGCGCGAGTGCCCCTGGATGTCGAGACCGTGCGACGCCTTGAGCTTGGCCTGGAAGTGCTCGAAGACTGCCTTGTCAAAATTCCTATGACGCCCGTCACACCTCCGAGGGACCCTGTGCAGTCACGTACACAGAGCCCAACTTGCCGTTGTACGTCTGGGCGACCACCGTTTCACCGGCCGCTACCTTCCACCTCAGGACGCTGCGCGCGGCAACGCGGCCCTACCGTCAAGGCGCACGATCGCAGCGCTCGTCGTTGCGTGGCCAACGTCCACAATCATGATGGTCTTGGCCTCGCCGTCCTCTTTGATGGGGTGCTTGCGGTGGAAGCAGCGCGCCAGGGCTACGCGCAATCCATGGAAGTCGATCACGAGGGCGGACGTGTACCTGCATCTCGCGTAAGAACACCCGACGCGCCGAAGCCCGCGACTTTGGCGGCCTCGAGAATGGCTTCTTTCTCAGCGTTGCCCCAGCCACTTGGCACCGCAATGCCGGCGCGGATGTTGGCCAAAGGCGTGTTCTTGACGTTGCTGCCAAGCTTTCCCAGGACCATCGCAAGGAGTTGCACGGGTGTGAAGTGCTGCTCGGCGTCATTGTAGGACACAGCAGCCGCAGCCTGTCCCGCCTGGTTCATCACGTAGGCCGCGCGTGGGCATGGGAAGGTCGCCATTTGTTCCAGCACCTCCGCGTGCGACTTGCCGAGGAACATATTGATATGGTCGACCGTGTTCGTTGGGTTCGTGCTGGATGCCAGCACAGCCGCCTCGCCGATGAGGCGCTCCTTATCTTTAAAGGACACGAGTGTCGCTGTGGTCATGCCGCCCAGCTCGTTCAAGACGATTTCGCCCGACGGGCGCGCCACGACGCAACGCTGCGAGCCCTACGCAAATGTCTAAGCGACGAACCTCATGCGCGCGGGTACCAAATCGATGCCAATGTACTCCATTTTGCCTCAATGAGCGCCGCGGGTGACCAATGACACGTGTTATCCGTACAGCATAATCCGCTAGCAGTTTACCAGCTAAAATCACGCAAATTTGTTGCAATCATCATTGGTGTCTGCTGCATGAAGTGCCTTGAAGATCAAGCATGAAACAAACGCGATGCGAGCTTGAACTTCATCTCGACATAGTTCAATGTATAAGATATACAAGGCTCATCTACTTGGCGGGAATGGAACGACCGATGGATGCGATGGTGGGCTTCGGTAACCTTCGATTTGCGCGCTGTTTAGTGGGTTTAGCTTTCCGGATAGAAATCGAGAGTAATTTCGTGCTGACGTTAATTTTAGTCTACAGCATAAATCAAGGTAAATCCTTCATATATTTCGGCATTAAGTTTACCTATGCTACGAGGTACTTATCGATGCAAAAAATACACTCATTTTGGTGTTTTGAGTGATGGTGTCCAGCGGGGTTCTGCGCCTCCAGAAGCGAAAATGAACGAGGACACCCAGCTCAAGGTGGAAGCCGCGCTGCATGCGCATTTCGTCGACGCCAAGATCGATGAGTCCATCGCCGACTACACCGTAGAACTTATTCTCGCGGCCTGGGAAGAAACCTTCACAACAGCGATGACCAAGCCTCGTAAGAAGAAGGCGCCTCCAATGGAGCCCGCCACTGCACTCTGGGACTGTCTTGCGTCTGCGATCGATGAGACTCTAATGGATGCACAACCGACGCTACATTTGGAGAAGGACGCAGACATCCGAGCGTTGGTGTCGACAACAACGAGCGCAGTCCACGAGGCAATCTATCCGCCGCCGCCCCCGGAATCGGAATCAGAATTTCACGTCGGTGCCTCCTGCCTGGCGATCCTTGAAGAAGATGACGATTGGCACGAAGCGGAAATCACTTCCGTCGAGCACGTTGCATCCTCAAAGACGCTGCTCGTGTCATTTGTGGAGTTCGACAAGGTGCAGGAGGTGCCCCTGTCCCTCGTTGTGCTTCCCGACGACATTGCCGACGACGGTGACGAGACCTATGCTGGTTGTGCCATGTGCGCGCGGCCCATGAATCTCACAGCGCACCACTTGATCCCGCGGCAGTGCCACGCGAGGCACTTGAAGCTCGGGTTTTCGCGAGACTTTCTCAACCGGACCATTTGGATTTGTCGGCAGTGCCACTCCAAGATCCATTCGACCGAGGACAACAAGTCGCTCGCGGCCCACTACAACACTCTCGAGAAGCTTCTCGCACACGAAAGCATTGCCAAGTACGTCAAGTACGCGGCTAAGCAAAAGGCGCGGGTCCGGCCGCGCGGCCAGAAACAGCGGTAGCGAAGGCTAGTAGCATAGACCGGCAAGCGCCGTGTATTAGCGGGCGACTGGCTATAAATACTATACGCAGTTGCACACCACCCATTGAGGTCGCATCCACGACTCACTGGGGCAACATGCGGCGTCGCATATCCTGGCCACCTCTCCAAGCTGCGGCCAGGACGGGCTGCGACTCGGCTCCGGCCCGCGGCGGCGCGACCTGCCTTCGTTGGGTGGTGTCGGTGGCGCCACCGGCAGAGAAGGGCGATGATACTCGACGTACCGTAGATGGGACCGTGGGACGACGGCCATCGGCTTGGGATTTTTCGAATAGCCGTGGAAATCCGCCCTGCCATTTTCGGGTGCTCGCTGGACCTCTGGAGCGCAAGGCTCGTCGCACCAAGGCCGACCCGACGCACGCGAGAGTGCCAAGAGGAGCTACGGAGACCGCGACGCTGTCGCAGGAAGGCGCAGGCGGAGGGACGTCGGGGGCGCGCCGTCGTTGGGTGGAGATTCCGCCGCAAGAAACGGTCATACCCGCTTTTGGCACACAATGCGCGCGTGCACCCGATTACGGTAATTTCACGGAGACATGGTTGTGATGTTGCCGTCAGATCATTTCTAAAAAACGACATCAAGCGATCATCCGCGCCGGCGTCCTGGCCTGTTCCATAGATCTCGACCTCCATGCGCTCTCCCGTCGCCTGCTCTACTCGCGAGCCCATGCCTTGTCTCGTTGATGACCTCTGGTATCTTGATGCAAGCTTTGGACTCAAGTACGAGGCTTTTCTCGCGCTTTCGCCCATGTCGCCCGACTCGCCGCAAGGCGTAGTCTGCCACCCGCGTATCTCGCTCACGTGGCCGAGCCGGAATACCATCGACCCGACTAAACACACGACTGCGGTTGCCTCGCCGAGCCGGAAGCCGCGACGAGTAGGCAACTATTCGCCTCAGACTCGCCGACAGCGCATTCTACGTTTCCACGAAAAGCGAAAGCAGCGACAATTGAAGTACAACCAGCTCACGGACGATGGTGACGACGAAGCGCAGAGCACTGTACTTCCATCGCCCCTCTGGGTTCCAGTATTGCCTGACGGGGACGACGACGAGGAATGCACCGTCGACGATACCTTTCAAGAACTCTGTCTTCCGGACGAGTGTCACGATGATGCCAATCCCGATGAAGACGACCTTTTCGTTGAGCTGTAGAAGCCCTAGTACATAAATACCTTATTCTACCAAACCGTTGTTTCCCCACGTTAGCTCATTTGCACGACGAGGTGTCGGCAGTAGTGTTACGCCGTCTCACGGGCTCGGGCGAGCGACAGCGTTGGGGCCCTCTCAAGGGTTTCGGCTTTGCTGTCGACCGCGTCATGGGCGGGTTCCATTCCGCACCTGCGGGTCGCGCAGTTCCTGTGGGGCTGTCCCAGGTGGCCCAAGAGTGGGACTTGTCTTATGGATTCGCGCAACCTGCTAACCGAAATTGTCTGAAACAGTTACGAATTGTCATAGGTAGTACAGGCCACAAATATTATGGGTTTAAGCGTTCTGAACAACCTCGGCGATGCTCTCGGCAATGTACTTGACGTTCTTCGAGTTGACGCCGGCCATCGAGATGCGGCCGTCCTTTGTCAAGTAGATGTGGTGCTTGGTCATCATGCGGTCGACCTGGGGCTCCGTGAGGCCCGTGTAGCAGAACATGCCGATCTGGTCCGTGATGTGGTTCCACTCCGTCGTCGAGCCATCGATCGTGCAAATGTTCTCCTTGAGCAGCGTGCGCATGGAGATGATGCGGTCAGCCATGCTCTTGCACTCGCCGTACCACTGGCGCTTGAGCTTGTCGTCGCCGAGAATCGTCGAGACGAGGAGGGCACCGTGGATGGGAGGGTTCGAGTACATGGGGCGAATCAGAATCTTGAGCTGCGACTCGGCGCGAGCGGCCTCTTCCTTGTCCTTGCACACAACGCTGAGAGCACCCACACGCTCACCATATAGGCCAAAGTTCTTGGCGTACGATTGCGAAAGAACGATGTTGTGGCCGTCCTCGACGAACTGACGGATGGCCGCAGCGTCGCGGTCGGCATCACCCGAGGCAAAGCCCTGGTAAGCGCAGTCGAAGAAGACGACGTGGTTCTTCTCCTTCATGGCCTTGGAAATGGCGGCCCACTGCTCCTTCGTGGGGTCCACACCCGTAGGGTTGTGCGCGCAAGCGTGGAGGAGGAAGACAGACTTCTCCGGGGCACCCTGAATGTCGCTCATCAAGCCCGAAAAGTGCAGGCCACGCGAAGCAGGCTCGAAATAAGCGTAGCGACGCACGTCGAGGCCGGCATCCTTCATGATTGGGATGTGGTTGCCCCAAGTCGGGTTAGGAAGATAGATGGGGGTGCCCTTGCCCAAGAAGCGGGAAAAGAATTCACCGGCCAGGCGGCAACCACCCGTACCCGAGATCGTCTGGACGCCAGTGATGCGGCCGTCCTGGATGGCCTTGGAGTCGTCACCGTAAGCAAACTTCAACGACAAGTCGACGAACTCCTTGATACCGGCAATGCCCGCGTATTCCTTGTTCTTCTTGGCCTCGATGAGGCGCTTCTCAGCCTCCCAGACCGAGGGCAGCACGTACGGCTACCAAGTGTTCATGAGACCAGAGATAACGCTTGGGTAAATGCATACCTTGCCGTTGTCGTCGCGGTAAGCACCGACGCCGAGAGACACCTTGCGCTCGTCCGTGTCTTTGTTGAACTTCTCCGTCAAACCGAGAATAGGGTCGGCGGGGCCCATGGGCACGTCCTTAAGCCACGACATGGCGCGGGTCTGGCGCGAAGCCGAGCGCAGAAGGCGGCGCGAGAGCAGCATGGCTAGATCTTCGAGTCGCGACTGAAATTAATTTGTGGCGGATCCCGCGATTGTTAATCCGTCATCCGGTTATAAATGGTCATAGATGTGGCACGTGCGGTGTACCTTGGGTTGAGTATGCCGGACGCGTATTCGGATAGAAATGGATTTGCCCGGATTCTTGTGGTGGGCTTTTTGACGCAGTCGCAGAGAGATGTCCCAGGGCACCCGTGGCTGCTGGTGCCGCCACCGGCCACGAGCCCATGTGCTACCGCCGGCGAGCCGCCTGCCACTGTAGACGAGTCGACCGCCACGACGGAGCAGCAAGTGCAGCTTTTGCAGCCACCGGCGCAGCGGGCGAAAACCCGACGCGGACGTCGGATCCTTGCCACCATGAGTAGTATCTTTAGAGCAAGGGGGCATTGAAGTGTTGCACCATCCGCAGTGGCGTGTTGCGGGAGCCCCTCGCGAGCTCCATGGGCGCCGCACTCGAGTGCTCGCGCCGACACTCTTGGGAAAAGGAAACACGACCTGCCTGATGCGAGCGCGTCTGTAACTATCCTAGCGCCACGTGGGCTTGAACTGCAAGTGTACGCTACACAGGTCGGCTGCACTTGGGCGGACCAACGAGGATTCCGACAGGTCACCGACGGCGGCGAAGGAAGGATCATCAGAGGCGGCTTGGTCGCGAGGTCAATTGGGTGCGATTTCCGACGCCTTGTCCGTCGACCAAGCGTGTGGTCCAACTCATAATGGAAGGGACGATCGAATCTTGGCAAGTCGTCAGTCTGGCGCCACTCCGAGGACGTCCGAGGATCATTTGCAGCCTCGAGCCCCTTTAGGAATTGGAGTGTGTCATGCATTCAAGCTTTTACATGTTTCATCTCAATGTCTGATAGCCCGCGTCGTAGCGCTGGGCAATGAGCAGGATTCCGACACCAAGCACCGTTCCGACGCCCATGTAAGCAAGGAACTCGTATCCGTGGTGCGGGTCCACGACGGTTTGGTGCGTCTGTTCGAGACCACTGCGGACGTTTGCATCTGTAGCGATCATCTTGTCGCCTGTGAGAAGTGGCTTCAATGCCTTCATCCAGTCGTCGTAGGTCCAGGATGCGTCCGCATCGAATGGTACTTCATTGAGCTACGAAGTACACATGATAATATGAACTTCACTGCCGCATGTGCTGTACCAGGTACATGGGAGTGCCCGAGATACCGCGCGTACATGCGTACTTCCACTCCGTGCGCGTGTCGACGTCCATCTGTGTGCCGCCATGGCCCGTCATACCCTCAGCCCATTGCGCATCTGTGAGCTCCGGAAACGTCTTCTTCGCCAGCTGCCCGATCTGGTCGGTCACTTGCTTTTGCCCCAGCGTTTCTGTCTGCTTGTTCCAAAACCTAGCTCATCAGTACAATAAGCGCGGTGAAGCTTAGGAAGAAGCACGTACGCATCCTGGTGGGCGTACACAGTTTCCATCCAGCGCGTAAACTTATCTTCACCAAGGGCGTGCGTGATTGTGCGACTCGCCTGTGCAAACGAGTACGCATTATGGTGGTATGGCAATGGGAATTGGTGAAAGCGCAGGCGAAAGTCGGTCGAAGAGAGGTTTGCTACCACCTGCTGCAATGCCGGGTACGCAGCCTTGCTGTCAGGGCAGAGCAGATCAATGAACATGTCAAGTTGGATGTGGGCTTCGGCGCTTCCACTGGCATAGGTAAAGCCAGGGGGCGATGCCGGAATCGGGACTTGGGCAACGCCCATGGTTGCAGCGGCAGCCATCGTCACGAGCACGAGGGAGACCATCTTCGTCGAGTTGCACCAGTTGCGAAATGCGATCGGAGCTTTTCGGCTTTCTTTTCGACCAATTTCTCCCGGACGTCCGGATACGCAGCAGATGTGGTCAAATCCGCAATAATGATTGGCGGAAACGTAAAGCATACGCCAATCAGTGATGAGTATCTTGAAGAAAATCGAACCGCGCGGGGCAGCCAGGCAAGAGTGGCACGCGAGCTGGACATGAAGCCGCGTGCACGACACGTCCACGCAGCAGCTGGCGCTTTGGACGCACGCCGCCGGCGTCCTTGGCCTCGACCCATGGCGCGCTCTCTCTGGACAAGGCAACCTGCTGGACCAGCGACCGGAGCGTCGCATGGTCTGGATCCTACGCAGACACGCAAGCGTTTGCACCTAGGATCACTGTCTGCGCCGTGGTGGCACGCATGCGCCAGCGAGCCCCGCAACGTTGGGAATTACACAACCACACAGCTGGTGGCACATAGACGATCCTGCGGGCTACGCCTGGTCGTAGACAGCTCTGCAGACGTGCTTCGTTGAGGACCGCATGAGCTGCTCAAGTGGGCGACCACGGCACATCTGGGCTGTCCTTCGGGCGGCTTCCAGTGAGACGCCAGCACGCGGCTGGCGTGGCTGGCGTGGGAATCTCGTGGAAATGGAAGCTTGCACTCCAGTCGACGAAGTGATGGAGACCAGGCGAACGCACCTTGAAGCACACCTGGGTGATCGGTGGAGTGATCGATGAAAGCTCCTCGGGGTCTTCCGACGCCGGCCACAGCGCTTCCTCCTCGCTCGGTGCGTATGCGCCAGCTCTGGGGAGTAGTTGTACTGAGTCGATTCCATTTCTCTGATTGGTTCAGCGATGTGAATTTACTTGATTTTGGCGAATGGGGGGGTCCTGGGGAAGGTTCATCGCTGCTGATTGGCTGATAAGCACCAAGATCGCGAACATTTCGAAGGAAGGTCATGGAGGGCGAGGGCGTTGATCCGCGGTACATTCGCCAAGCCTCGTCGCGGGCCGACCGTCGCGTGCTGCATGGAGGTGGAAGCTCTTCCTCTGGGCTTTTCTCCCCGCTAACGCAGCTGCACTCAGCCTTCCACAAGAAACACGATCACCGGCGACGACCTGAGCCCTCCCAGAGCATGGTCTACGGCCGGCCACTGCAGGCTCGCCGTGCAATTCAATTGCCGCCTCGTCCGTTCTCATTTCGACAGCGCCAAGGCAAGCTTGACACGCGGACAATCGCGCAGATCGACCTCAACAAGGTTGTGCGGGAGACAGACATCGACACGATTCAGGTGATTGCTCACAACAACCTCTGTCTGCTCATGTGTGTGCGCAGAATCACTTAGAGAACTTAGCCTTCTCGGATGTGACGCTCCAGGATGTCAACCAGTACTCCGACGAGTACTTTCTCAAGCTCTTCCAGGTTGCACAGGTACCTCACCGCCTCGCCATTTCAGTCGTAGGAAAGCAAGTTAGCTTACCGTCGAGTACCTACTCAACGTGCAAGAATCGCTCGTACTGCACACCGAAGACCTCGAGACGCAGTGCGACCGCGTGGCATCCGAATGCAAGACGCTCGAAGAGGAAAACGGCAAGTTCGACGCCGAGATCGCGCTTCTCAAGCAGGAGATCAAGCAGAAGCAAAATACCATCGCGACGTTCGAGATGATGCTGCTGAGCCAGCAAGCCAAAGCCCCCGGGCAGACACCAGCTCCTGCAAACGCCCGTGCGCCCCTTGCTCCGAGTCATCGGCTCATGTGCCACTGTAGCCGTCGACTGCGTCTTCTGCAATAAGAAGTTTCTCTCGACTGAGTATCTTCTCAAGCACCAGAAGAAGAAGCACTTTGACGACTACGCCAAGCGCAAGGCACCCAAGCCAGCCCCCTTGCTCGCGCCTGCCACGCCTCCCGTGATGGTGCCCGCACCGCTGGAGCCAACGCCGCTCCCCGTACAGGCGCCGCAGCCAACCCCCTCCGAGCCAGTAGAGCCGGCGAAGCCCGACGTGGCGTTGGTGACGGCGCTCGTGACGGCCAACACGTCCGTGCTCACCAAGCAGATGGAGACGCTGCAGGCGCAGCTGCTGCAGGACAAGACGGAGCGAGCCAAGGAGACGCAGGCGCTGCAGCAGCAGCAAAATGCATTCGCGCAGAGCATCGTGGAGCAAATGGCGCGCATGCAGCAAGCGCTGCAGGACATGCAGGCACGGTCGCAGGCGGACTGGATGCACTTCACGGAAGAGCTGCTGCGCTCCAAGGCGCCGGTGCGGGCGCCCGAGCACATTGGAGCCGTCGTCAACGACCATGACGAGCAACTCACGCGAGCGATGGTGCAGGACCTCATGAAACAGCGCGAGAAGGAGTTGGAACGGCGTCTCGCGCTCGAAGCGGAGCAGCGGGAGTGGGCCACTCGGGAGCGTCAGCTGGAGCAGCAGCTGCTAGACGAAAGACAAAAACACACCACGAGCGAGCTCACGCTCACGCACCTCATGGCGCTCGAAGCCCACAAGTACGGTCTCGACTACGGCCTACCGCCGCCCGTCCTCGCGGCCGTGACCGAGGCTGTCGTCGACGCTCCATCGCCAAAACCCGCGCCAGTAGCGGAACCGACTCCCACGCCCGTCGTTGTTGCCGAGAAGAAGGTGCCTCCCCCTCTCCTAGAGCGCAAACCGTCCGTTAAAGGACCCGAATCGACCGTCGAAGCACAAAATCCAATCGTCGAATCGCCCAAGCCGACTGCCAACGCGGTCGATCCGACCGTCAAAGCGGCCGTGCCAACCGTCAAAGCGGCCGTGCCGACTGTTCAAGCACTCAAATCGACAGTCAAAGCTCCCGAACCGATCGTTGTCGAGCCGCCGCCGACGTCCTTGCCCGTTGAGCCAGTGGAGGACCCGGTGGTAGACGACGCGCCGCACCGCGCAGCGACGGCCATCCAGCGGGTGGTCCGAGGAGCCTCGACGCGGCGGCGGCTGGCGCACCCTCACAGCTGGCTGTTGCGGCTTCAGGGCCACGACGTGGTCGTTCACGTGGCGCCCGAGACTACTGCGCTGGACGTGCGGCGCGCGATCGCCACGGAGCTCGGCGGCATCGAGCTGCATCGCGTGCTGCTGCACGACGCGCCTTCCGGTCCACCCTTGGTCTCGCGCGTCGGCTCAACGTGCGTAGGCGCCGAGCTGCCCGGCGGCCACCGCGTGTTTGAGACGAACGGCCACCTTGAGGTTGAGATCATCCCCGCGCTGCACGCCGACGACCACCACCTCGCGGTCATCGATGAACTCGTGGCCGACCACGCTGCGCTCGCCACCCGGCTGCAGGTAGGTGCTACTTGGCTTCGGTGTTTGGGATTCACGCGGCGCAGAGCTTGCGTACGGAGACGCTGCCGCCGCATGTGCGCCCCGAGAGTGCGGCCGTGGCGGCAGCGGTGGTGTGTGTGCAGCGGCTGGCGCGAGGCATGCTGGCACGGCGAGAGGCCGCG
Organism: Achlya hypogyna; assembly: GCA_002081595.1. NCBI lineage: Eukaryota > Oomycota > Saprolegniomycetes > Saprolegniales > Achlyaceae > Achlya > Achlya hypogyna. The sequence goes on from JNBR01002405.1 coordinate 123,949, forward strand.
GGACGGCGCCTCGACCAGCTAGTGGACGCGCGGCTGGCGCGGCTGCAGGCAGCAACGCTGGGTCGCATCGAGCGCAAGCCGACGCCAGCGGAGCAGCACAAGCGGCGCGTGCAGGACGCGCTGCACGCCAGACTTGTGCAGTTCCACGTGGGCAAGGCCGCCGACCGCATCCCACGGCGCCTTTCCACGGATGCGTTCAAAATCTCGATGCAGCAGCTGCACGCGGCGCGGCTAGCGCAGCCACCTGAGGTGCAGACGCGCATTGCGGGGCTCGTGGCCATGATTCACGACGCTGCCATCGCCGAGTTCGACCCACAGGCGGCCAAGGAGCAAGAGGCAACAGCTGCCGCTGCCACATCCATCCAGAGCGTCGCGCGGGCGGTGCTGGCCCGCCAGATGCTCGCTAAATTGCGGGCCCAGCACGCACCTGCGGCCGACGACAACGGCGTTGTGGAAAGCGATGCCGAGAGCAAAGAGGCAAAGCCAAGTGAAAAGGAAGACTCGGAGGCCAAGCCAAGCGAAAAGGAAGACTCGCCAAGCGAAAAGGAAGACTCGGAGCCCGTGATGACGATCGACGAGTTCAACGGCGACGCGCCCAAGGCTGCGGACGAGTACGTAGCTCGGGACCTACCCTAGCCGTGACGTGGCTGTAGGCACGAGCTCGAGGTCGCCTCGGACCTGACGGAGGAAGAACTGGACACTGCGCCGGCCGCCCCGTGCGTGCGACGGCAGCGATGCTATAGGCTAACGCCGGGCGTAGGAAGCGCGCGTCGCTGGAGGCGCAGGCCAAGGCCGTGCTTGCCGACGAGTACGAGGAGGAGCGGGCGCAGCTGCAAGCGCTCAAGGCCACGGAGGCCAAGCCGAGCCGCGGCATCTCCCCCTTTTCCGCCTCAGGACTGCAGTCGCTTCGTGCCAAGCGCGGCTCCATCTCCCAGAATGCGCGTTAGAGCACGCGAGAGGTTAGAGTATACCGTAAGCAGGCAAATGGTTAGGTTACAACTTCTTTAGCGAGCGGCGCTGGCGCACGGCGGCTGCGAGCACCTCGAGGGTCTCGAGAGTCGAGTCCCAGCCGATGCACGCGTCTGTGATGCTCTGGCCGTAGACGAGCGGGGTGCCGGGCACGAGCTTCTGGGCGCCCTCGACTAGGTTGCTCTCGAGCATGACGCCGCAGACGCGGTCGTCACCAGCCGCGATCTGCCGCGCCAGGTCGGCTGCCACGAGCGGCTGGTTCTTGTGGTCCTTGTTCGAGTTGCCGTGCGAGCAGTCGACCATAACATTCTGCGGCTGGTTGACCTTCTTGAGCAGCGCCGACACCTTCTCGACGTGCTCCGCTGAGTAGTTGGGGCCCGTGCTGCCGCCGCGCAGGATCACGTGGCAGCAATCGTTGCCCGTCGTCTTAACGATGGCCGCAAGACTCTGCGACGACACGGAGAGGAAGCAGTGCGCGTGGCCCGACGACACCACAGCGTCGACAGCCAGCTGTAGCGAGCCGCCCGTGCCGTTCTTAAACCCGATCGGCATCGACAGGCCGGACGTGAGCTCGCGGTGCAGCTGGCACTCGGTCGTGCGAGCGCCGATGGCGCCCCAGCTCACAAGGTCGCAAAAGAACTGCGGCGAAATGGTATCGAGGAATTCGCATCCGGCCTGCGCAAGGTTGTGAGTACGTATACAGCCAGGGAGTAGACGTACAGGAAGACCCATCTCGTTAATCTCGGCGAGGAGTTCACGGGCGACGCGGAGGCCCTTGTTGATGTTGAACGTGCCGTCAATATCTGGGTCGTTAATCAAGCCCTTCCAGCCGACCGTCGTGCGGGGCTTCTCGAAGTACACACGCATGATGATGAGAAGATCCTTTTCCATGGCCTCCTGCACAGGCTTGAGCTTGGCCGCTATAAGATAATGAGTTTCTAATGTGGTACGCAGTGCAAAAGGTACCGTATTCTTTGGCAGCCTCGACATCGTGGATCGAGCAGGGACCGACGACAACAACAAGTCGATCATCGACGCGGCGCAAAATGTTGGCTACGCCCTGGCGACCCTTGTTGACGGTGCGGGCAATCTCAACCGTTCGCGGGATCTCCTCCAGTAGGCAGGCGGGAGGCAACAGTGGGCGGATTTCAGCGATGCGCACATCCACGAGTGCGTGCTTGTCCATGAGTTTAACATCTTCACCGTTTGTGATGGAGGTTTCACGGCCACGGCGGGACTCGATGCGGTCGCGACGGGGTTCCTGGTTGTCCACGGTGCGTTTGCCGTCGTCGTTGCTCTTAGAAGCCTCGTGTGGCTTCTGCTGCATGTGCAGCCCAAGCAAGAGGCCCATGGTACCACCCCAGGCAAGCGTGAGGGCAGCGACTGCGACGGTCAATAGCAGGGTCGTGTTGGGGCTCTGTGACGAGGAGGACATGCGATCTGACGTCAAAATCAAGAATGGCTCCGATTGATGCTCGGTATCTTATCACGAACCAATCAGATGCGGCGTCACAAGGTGGTACGTCGTACTTCCGTACACTACCGTACGTGCATTTCAATTACAGGCCAGTTGGTTAATATGAATGTTTGTATGAATGATATTAAGGTACGGGATGGTACCGAAAAGTAGCCACAAACTTTTTCCGTCGCGGGGCTTGTGGCCAAGATCGCGGCGCGGGAATTGCGCGATCAACTATCCACGTGTGAGCCGACCATCCATTTGACCGCAGGGAGCAATCACCCGGCTTCGGGAGAGACGCCGACGAGGCAATCATTGATACAGGAGAGTCTTGCACCAGTGCTGCGGTGAAGGCCAAACAGGCCCAATTTGTGTTGACAATAACTTCAATTTACGTCTTTTGTGCTGCCTGCTTGATGAATTGGCAGTGGGTGAACGTGGTCTGAGCACTTGACGGAGCTTGAAATGAAAACTCGAGCAGGCCGTCAAAGTTCGCACGTGATACGCTTGCGACCAGGCGTTTGGTGGCAACCGAACACCAGTGAACCTGAGGTACGCGGAGTCTCCGCCACATCTTAACTGATCTTGTATGCAGGTATTAGTGCTCGCCCGAGTACAGTCGTTCCCTGGTACTTGTCGTCTCCAAAACATTGCTACCGTCGCACTGCATGAGGCTTGCTCGTTGCCGGTCTCGACCATCGCCAACTCGTGAAATAATATTACGCTTCAAACCCATTATTCGTTTCCGAAGGTTTTCCACGAGCACAATTGTCATGCTCGCGCCAGAGCTCATCCAGGCCATCGCGCCTCTCGTTCCTTGCGCCCAAGCTTTCGCACAGCTGTTGCGCGCGCTGCCTGACACAGCTCTGACTCCACCGCTGCGTGCGGTGAAAGCGCTGCTCGCGACGCCCTTTGTCAGTGTCGACTGGCCAGACATCACCCTCGAGTGCCCTCCGACCTCAGCGACCGTAGCGCTTCTCCATCAGCTTAGTATTCTTCGCCCGAAACTTCGCATTGCGTACCCGCTTACGACGGCCACAGACGCACAGCTCATCGCACACGAACTCTACGGAATGACCGCCGCGTTGACATTGACGACATCTCTCGAATCGTCGGACGTTGAGGCGTGCCTTCGAGCCCTGCGGACAGCTTCTCAGCTCGAATCGCTTGAGGTGCTGGACCAGCGTGGTGCCGACGCGACAAGGCCATGGATCGAGCAATTCTTTCGCGACCTTGGGTTCTTGAAGCTACGGGAATTCAGATACTTCGGCGCGACGTTCGAGCCCCTCGACCACGCCGTTGCCCGCAGCCTCGTGGTCCTGCTACGAGAGTCTCCGATCGTCAAGTTGCAGCTGAACTTTTTACATTTCGACTTCACAGACGACGTTGGGCCCGGAGTTGCGTTATGCGAGGCAGTCACGTCGAGTCCAACGCTGGAGACCCTCGGTCTCAGTTGTGTCCCGAGCTTGAGTTTACCGCTGCTGCTCTTCGGCCAAGCGCCGCCACGGCTCAAAAGCTTGGAGCTAGAGGCATATGCGACGGAGCGGCCAGGGTACGAGGAAGGCGACTCCATGCTACACCTCTTGCGAGCTGCCTCGCATCTAAAGCACCTCTCAAGCCATTACGTAAGAGACTTGGCGCACGAACCTGAGGCGTGGCCATACTTAGCTGCGCTCACCTCGTACGACGTGGTTGTTGGTTCAGCCCGCGACTTTGAGGACCTCGTCGCGATGCTACCGTGCCTCCAGTCCCTCGAGAGCCTCGGGGTTCGAGTGCTCTCGAGTGCCGCCTCGACGACTGTCGACGTCGAAGCCATTACCGCCGCTCTGCGCCGATGCCCCAAGCTCAAACACATTCGCATGGCCGACTGCGAAGCGTGCATTGCACCGCTGCTCACGGCAGTTGCTCTGTGCCCCTCGATCACGTCTCTCGACGTCTGTGGCGAAGGTTGTCGAGAAGACGACATCGAACCGCTCCTGCCGAGTGTGCAAATGGTCTTGGCGTCGGTACAGAGCATCTGCATGGAAAGAGCGTCGTGGACCACGGGCGCACGACTGCGCGTTCTTTACTCTCTTTGTGCGCTGCTGGCTGGGCGGCCTGGCGTGGCCATCGAGTGCTCTCGAATCCCAAGCGAGACCGATGCTGAGCACGCAGCATGTCTGGAATGCGTTGCGATGGCAGGTTTGGAAAAGGCCAATGCCAAGTCCAATGCGCACACCATCTCCCTTTAGTTCCAAACATCAGACGTGTGTTGTGCGCATTTACCGATGAAATAAATTGCTCGGATGGTTCCATGCCTCCCGCGGTCGCGAGGTGGCATGGCCACCATCTTGGCCTACCTTTGTAGTCGCAACCACCGACGCAACGCACCCTGACTTAGTTCAGTTCTTTATTTCAGTTGTGAATGACACTTTCAGAGCACCCAAGGCGAGTCGTTGGCGCCAACACGCAGATGGGTCTTCGGATGCAGCTCTAGCCACCCCACGGCACACGTCGCGTTGGCCTTGTCGAGCGCTTGTGCATCTGCTCCCCTGCTGGGACCGTCGCTGGTACATGGAAGCGGGTGCACACACGAGCGCAGGCTTAGCCGTACACTGGTCCAGGAGAGCCTTTTGGCGTCTCTCGGCGTGGCGAAGAACAGGACGTACGCGTCGGCACCAGTCTGGCTCAAGCCTCGGTGACGCTTCAATTGCACGTTGGAGGCAATGAGTGCATGCAAGCTGCCGCCTGTGAAGCCTACGGTCGCTCCCGAGACTCCGCGGAACAACGCTAGGCACAGCGTCATGAGCCACCGGTGCTTGGCATCGTTGCTGCTGACAGAGGCAAAGGCGCCACCGACGACGCTCGTCATAGTTTTCACGGCAATACGCGGACCAGGGGCCACGCGGGACGATGCTTGCCGCAGCAGGGCGTCAAGCCACGGACGGCCAAAACCATACATGAGTGGAAGCGAGGCAAAGACTGTGGTGAACACGACGCCACCGAGCGCTCCTTCGGTGCCCATTTCCTTAGCTTCGGCGGATAAGACGCACGAGTCGATCCACTGGTACAAGGCAATGACCAGGAGACTTCTAGATTGTAAATACGTGACGGGGCCAGCAAGGACAAAGATTGCAATTGCAAGCAGCCCTGGGTCCACGGGTTCGAAGCGCCAGTGCGGGTATTTTTCAAGCAAACGAGAAACGACGGCGATGGATGCATACCCACACCACACGGTCCTCGACAGATATAAGCTTGCAATGAAAAAGACGCTCCAGTCTTGCGTCTGGCAAATGCGGACAAGCGCGCGCGAAGCGAAATCGGAGCTAGCAAAGAAATCGAGGATGAAAAGCCCACATAGTGCTGGCTCCAGCAGCACCATGCTCGTGGGGTCGCCCAGCAACACGTAGTAGCGTTGACACTTGTCGGCGACAGGAAGCCCCACGGTGCGCAAACCATGGGCGAGGTGGACGTAATGGCAGTAATAGCGCCGCCACATGAGCCCGACAAGCATGAGAGCCATGGTCACGCGACATACAAATTTCACCCAGCGGTAGCTGTCCGAATACACAGGTAGCTGGAGGCCTGTGAAGAGGTAATACTGGGAAGGCTGTTGTCCCGGTTCGATCCAAAACACAACGTAAGCAGCCACGACCCCGAGCATTTTGGATAGCTGGAGAACATGCAAGTCGGAAGCATTGCGTATGTTGGCGCCGACCTCGAGGAGCTCTCGACGCACACGCTGCGAGTAAAATTGGCCGTAGGATGTTTGCAGCAAGAATGCTGGATCTAGGGAGTGCGCGCCCGGCGAAATAGTCAACGTTTGCCGGACCAGGTCGAAGTCCTGGCCAAAGATGTAGTTTGTACCGGGGTGCATGCTCTCGCTGCGGATCCGAAAGGCGCGATCCAAAGCCTCTCCACATGCTGTGTAGTTGACACTGCATATATCGTCGTAGGTGTGATGGGGCTGCAGAACCCACGGAAATGGCTCGGAAATGTAGGCTTTCAGCGGCCTACGAGCGAGTTAGCAATGAACGAGGCAACCAGATGATGGACATGAGCGTCACATTGAGGAAGAGGCAGCTACTGACGATGACAGACCACCAGTAGAAGACGACGGTGCGGGGCGCACTGTCTGGTTGGCCTTGCACCTGCACAAGCATGTTTATTGTTAAAAATATCTTGGCATTGTGAGCTGTCAGTTGGAATCGTTACGTGTCGGGCCGGCTCCAACTCTTGCTGCCATGCAAAATACGTTAGCGCAAATATCAACGGCGTGCGATGCTGGCATGATCCCAGAGGAGCAACGGCTCCTGTGCTTCGGTACGTATGTACTCTTGATGGAGAAGGCATGCCATTTTCCATATACATTGACCTGCTCTGGTGCATTTCGATGCGCTCGAGCGTCACTCCGAGTCTTTCAAAACGAACTAGCTATCGCGCACTCTATTTTGGGCAATTGACAAGACCCAGAGAATACGGCAGCTTCTCCTAAGCCGTACAGGATTGACAGGAAATGGGCGTGCATAACCTCTAAATTCGCGATTTCACTTTGCTATTTTGCTACAGTATACGTTCCAGACAGCAACTGGGCCAATTCTATCCAATACGTGATAAGTGAACCTTCATCGGTGCTGCAATGCGGGCAATTGCCAAAACTGGTGTATATTCACGTTAGCGTTGACAAAACTAGTACGTAAATTCCGTTAAATGGCGAAATATACGTTCCGCAGTTCGTGTCCGGATGAGTGAAAGTTCGCACAATAAGTACTTGTTGGTTTCGCCTTGAACGTGGTTTCACAGCGCACACTTTCCAACGAAACGCGCCTCGCATCAAGATATGAACCACCCCCACGACCAAGTCCTTCGTCTCACCATTGGCATGGAATTCGTGACGCAGAAGCAAGCGCGCAAGTACGTCCAGGACTATGCAAGCAGGCCAAATTGGCGTCGAACAGTGGGGGCAAGAACATCCGCCTCATTTGCCCGGGCGAAGGTTGCACTTTTTTCGTCAAGGTATACAAGCGCCAGTTTGGTCAAGACAAGATGGGCCGGTGCAATGTCGAAAAGGCCGATGGTATGTACACCCCGGCATATCAAGCACACGTGTATAATCTTGTCGTAGAGCCTAGCGTTTCGGGCAATGAACCCAATCGCGCGAGCAACGTCGTCTGCGGCGACAGGGTTATAATTGACGTGCCCATGGGTAAATGAACACCTTAATATGCGCTTGTGACGAAATCATCATCTAGATCGTGCTCGCCCGTGGCATATCTCGGACATGTGCTTTGTGCACAAAAATTGCACCGTTCAACCCAAACCGAAACGCCGCCAAATGAAGATGCTCCTCAGCGTCCGTGCCGCATCCTCGACTAGCAAGCCCCTCAAGGTGAAGGATATTGTCTTCCAGACAAGCATGGTGGACAAGGTACAGCTCACTAATGTCCAGCGCACGTTGTACCGGTCGCGCGCTGACATCCAAAACGAAATGGCGGGTGACGTCTCCCTTGCCTACGAGAAACTGGCAAGCTTCATGGGCAGAGGCTCAATTACGATACGACGCAGTGCTCGCAGAAACGGGCAGCTACACTGTCAGGGAGTGCAACGAGAACGTTCTTTTTGTCGAAAACGCTTCAGGCATTCCGAAAGTACAGCGTCGTATCGACTTGAAAGCACACACGTGTACATGCCCGGACATGAATCAGATACGCATCCCGTGTGTGCACTACGCAGCGGCTCTCGCATTCATAAAGCGCGGAGACGATGCCTACGACGCGTTCGGCCGCGAGTACTTGGTAGTCACTTACTTCGAGAACTTCGACAACGCATTTGTCGAGACACCACTTGACGAGGACCTCCACCCCGACGGCGTCACAAAGCCACGTCCTGTGAAGGCGAAGGTGACCCCTGGACCTGCCCCAACATCCCGTATTCGCAGTGCAGGAGAAGACATCACGCCGACGACGAAAGTTCGTAAGTATCGCCATGGTCGCAAGAGCAAGCCGGTACCCAAGG